>JANAVB010020913.1:0-49580 GCA_029216955.1 Iris pallida | reverse complement strand
TATATTGCTCGAGGTTCATGACTTGACGTTTGTATCATTTTATTTGGATTCAATTAATAGTGAGCAATTCGAAGTTAAATTGTGCATCAAATTCGAAATTAGAAAGAACAAGCTCTGATGATTAGCCCGCGATAATGACTTTGTAAGGGAATGTAGGCTTCAATTCAACCTTGACTAGTAGTCTATATATTTCACAAATGCCGAGACCATTTTTATTTTATTTTTAGCTCTTTACATTTTCTCCAGCAAAGCGAAGCAGAAAATGGAGAAAATAAGAAATACGAGAGTAATTGGGAAAAGGAAAAACAACAATTTTGGCATGATTGTAACAAGCCAAAAAGAAAAACAAATTTTCAATAATCAATTGTGTAGCCACAGAGAAACTGGGGCAGACCGACCCTAGACTAGAGAGAGGAGTTTTTTTTTAGATTTTCGGTTTTTATATATATATATATATATATATATATTATATATAATATATATATATAATATTGAAGAAAGGGTACTTTATGAGAAATAACATGGAGGGAATACATCACTCGACTGTTGGCTCAAGAGAGCTACATCAAACAACTAACCATCTAGACAGTTGAGGTCATGCTCAATGTTGCTGAGAAGACCATTAATGGAAGTTGACTTCCCTTCGAAAACTCTCATGTTCCGTTCACGCCAAACATGCCAGACTGCAGCAAGTAATCTGAGTCGGGCTCTTCTGTATTGTGGTTGGCTTTGGTCTTCAAAACGATAATCTCATCGAATATAGCCTGGAGGCCAAGATTTGTAGTAGCTGGAATGTCCAGTTGGACCCTGCAATGCTGCCAAATAAAACTCGAGAACCCACATTTGAAGAAGACGTGGTCCCGAGATTCGATCTCTCGGTCGCAAAAAATGCATTGAAGGTTGGTAAGAGGGATGTTGAACCGAGCCAATCTCTCTCGAGTGAGGAGGCGATCCCGAATGGCCTTATAGAGGCACAGCTGCATTTTGCGTGCCGCTCCCTTGGACCAGACAACCTCCGACCAGGGGACTTGCACATGGCGCGGCCTCAGCTGCTCGTACACCAGCCGAGCGCTGAATTCGCCCGACGGCGCTCCCTCCCAACTCCATCGGTCACAAGGAGCTAATGGGTCTAGCGGGATCCTCCTAATTTTGTTAGCCAGCCATCTTCCCACCTGCCTGGCATCTGTGTGCCACACTCCATTGCGAATGAGTACTTCCAGATTCTCCGCGCTACCTGTGAGTTCGTAGACGGGCCAACCAAACTTATCCAATATGCATTGGTGATCCATCCAAGGATCCATCCATAGGCTGGTATTTCGCCCGTCATGAATGACCCGATAGATGAGATGCTTCAGAGTAGGCCGCATCCGCAGAATATTTTTAAAAGTAACCGAAAAATTGTTATCCACTTCTTGGATCCAGAAATTCCTCGATTTTAGGTATCTATTCCGCGTCCACGTGGCCCAGTTGGACTGCCCTGCCAGAAAATGCCATGCAAGTTTAAGCGAGGCAACCTCCCGCAGCACCCTTAAACTCTGCAATCCAACCCCGCATTCCTCCTTGGTTCGGCAAAGTTCCTCCCAAGAGATTGGGTGGAGCCCGCCTTTCCAAACAAAGTCAGCACACAAACGTTCGATTTGATGTATGGTTTTGGTAGGCACATATAGCGCTTGCAGCCAGTAAGCAGTTATGGCCGTGATTGTAGCCCGGACGAGTTCTATTCTGCCCCCGAAAGACAGAATTTGAGACTGCCACCCTTCCAATCTCTTTGTACATATTGAATCAGCCCTGAGCAATCCGAGTGCTCACATAAATAATAGTAAGCGGCAAACCCAAATATCGAACAGGTAGCTCGCTCGTTCTATAGCCAGCTGTCCAGACCACTGCTCCTGAGATGGGCACTCTTTGTTGAAATAGATACAGCTCTTATCTCTATTTAAACAAAGCCCGGACATGGCGCCGAACTCGTCAAGAATCTTGGTCGGCGCCATGATGCCCCTCTCATTCGGCTCAATGAAGACCAGTAGATCGTCCGCATATATGAGATGTGAAATAGTCGGCTCGACCCGTCGGTAGAGAGGAGTAATATCCCTCCGATATACTGCCAAATCCATCATACACGTGTAATATTCCATAACAACCGTAAATAAATATGGAGATAAAGGATCGCCTTGACGGATCCCCCGATTGCTCCCAAAATAACCATGAGGCTGGCCTTTGATAAGAATGGAAAAGGTCGGCGACGTAATACACGTCCTGATTCTGTCCACCCACCAGCTCGTGAAACCCATGCTACGTAATACGGCACACAGGAAGTCCCTGTTAACCATATCATATGCTTTCCTCAGGTCGAGTTTGAGACAACTCTTCTTGCCCCTGGGTTTGTTAAAGTCCCGAACCATTTCGTGTGCCATGAGACAATTTTCAGTTATGGAGCGGCCTCTAATGAAAGCCGTCTGATTCTCAGAAATAAGTCCTTGCATGATGCATTGCATTCTTCGACACATGACCTGAGTAATGATTTTATAAAGGAAATTACAGCAAGCTATGGGTCTGAATTCACCAAGAGTAGAAGCTCCCTCCTTTTTCGGAATCAGGCAGAGAAAGGTATGATTAAGTTCTGTCAGTAATCTACCTGCCCGGAAGAAGTCGTCCACAATATGAAGAATATGACTTTTCAGTTGTTGCCAGTGCTTCTTGTAGAACGTCGCATTAAATCCATCGGGCCCCGACGCTTTGTTTGGATCTGCTTCCTTTATGATAACTTCAATTTCCTCCATATTGACCCGTCTTTCCAGAAGAGAGTTACCCGCTTTAGTCACTATACGCTTGTAAAGGAAATCTGGGAACTCCTTCCTATAATCAGTTTGGTTGAAAAGTGCTTGATAATACTCTACTGCCTCCTTAACAATCGTCCTGTCCTCATGTGTTGGCCATTGGCATCCATCAGAGAGGAGATAGCATTAGAGTGTTGTCTGGCGCGGACAGTGGTGTGAAAGAATTTAGTGCAGCGATCGCCTTCTTTAAGCCACTGGCACTTGGCTAGTTGTTGCAATCTAATCCCCTCGAGATGGCGTAGATGACGAACTTCGTTTTGAAGTTCGATTTCTCTCCCCGCATTGGCTTCATCCATGGGGTTACTTTGCAGCGCCAACTGAATTTCTTTCAATTCCTTTTTCGCTAGCTCCAAAGGGCGGAGAATTTTGCTCCTGTGCCACGCTTTAAGCTCAGCTTTAACCTTCTTCAGCTTTTGGACTAGGCAAAACTCGGCGGTTCCTGTAACACGGGTGGAGTCCCCTTTGTACCGCCTCATCATACCCGGGTTGGGCCGGCCAGGTGTTGCAAAACCGGAACGGCCGCCTAGGAGGCGGGGATTGATGTAGTAGGCGGATGAGGATCGGAGTATGATCACTCATGCCGCTCGGCAGCCCTTCCGTCTTGTTGTCTGGGAATTTATCCAGCCAGTGATCGTTGCAAAGAGCTCTGTCTAGTTGGCACACAATCCGGTTCGTAGCCGAGCTATTATTCCATGTCCAACGATGACCCGTCGTGGAAACACAGTGGAGGCCAGAGCTTAGCAGGCAATTTTTGAAGTCCGCAAGAATCTCTATTGGTACCTGGCGTCCTCCCTGCTTCTCTTCAGGTTCTAGCATGGCGTTGAAGTCTCCGCACAGGAGCAGAGGCGTTAGATTCGCCAAACTTGTCGCAGCGTGAATAATGTCCGACCATAAAAGTTTCCTCCTTCTACGGTCATTATGGCCATACACTGCCCCGACCGCTATCTGCAGACCTCCTTTGTTAGTGAAAACAAGTACAATTAATTGCTCAGAGGAATATTTTACCTGACCCGTCCACACTCGTGAGTCCCACATTGTCCAGATACGGGCCACTCCGCACTCCGTAAGGTTGTGAGCAGACTCCCAATGATGCGGAGTACGTCTCGTAAACTTGGCACCATCCTTTATTTTACTTTCTTGTAACATGACTATAGTACACTTGTGTCTCCTAATCATATCCTGGATCTCGCACCATCTTCTTATGGAATTGGCTCCTCGCACATTCCACGATGTCACTCCCCGTTCCCAGAATAAGTATTTTATACGTGTACTTCTTGAATGTATTTATTCAATATTTATCATGCATTTGTTCTGTATTTAAATTCTTCAATTTTGCGCTTATTAATTTTCTTGTATTTTTTTTCTGCTTTATCTTGGCTCTTGGTTCATTTCGGTTCATGGTAAACCAACTTGGTGTGGTTTGGTTCAACATGGAAAGGAATGGATGGCTTGGATTTGGTGGAGAGAATGAATGGTGGAGATCCACTTGACCTTGATATAAAACTTCTTCTTTCATTCTCTCTCTTCATTCATTCACATTTACTCCTCCACCAAACCCTAACCCACTTGTGAGAGGCAAGTACATCTTGCACACCATGAGAGATTTCATACATCCCTTTTTTTTAGTCCATGTTGTTCATCTTCTCTTCCTCTACGAGTTTAGGTCTTGAAGTTCTTGATTTCCATGGATGGTTAGGTGTAGATCTAAGTTTTAAGTTTTAGTTTTCATATGAATTTTAGGGTTTTGATCTATCAAACATTGTTGTTTTCGAAAATAAGTGGTTCCATGTTGTAGAGAATTTAATTCTACTAAAGTTTGGCTTTTGAAAAGTTAGATTTCGATTTATTTTGTGGAAGTTATGGCCAAAAGTATTTTTGTTCGTTTCTATATTCATCTGCAGCATGAGGCGCATGTCGCAGTAGCCGCATATGGTGTCGCGAATGAGCCGTATGAGGCGCATGTCGCAGTAGTCGCATATGGTGTCGCGAATGAGCCGCATGTCGCAGTAGCCGCATATGGTGTCGCGAATGAGCCGCATGAGGCGCATGTCGCAGTAGCCGCATATGGTGTCACGAATGAGCCGCATGGGACGCATGTCGCAGTAGCCGCATATGGTGTCGCAAATGAGCCGCATGGGGAAGCATGTCGTAGTAGCCGCATATGGTGTCGCGAATGAGCCGCATGAGGCGCTGTTTTCCATAAATAAATTTACTTTATTTATTGTGTTTCTGGGAAAATTACAACTGTAGGAATTCGATCTAGAAGACGATCGCTTTATCCCTTGGACGATGCGAAGAAGAAAAGCTCTCAAAATTTCAACAGCAATTTAGATATCTGTGTATCTGTACAATGAATGAGAAAAAGAACTCTATTTATAGAGTCAAAAATAACTGAAAAAGATAACTGTCTTCACAGCCTGTGCCTAGTTGAAAATCATGCAGGATTTAACATACGCAAGGTTATAAGCAGTTACTGGACGTGGCCTGTAACTGTTGGACACATGGCAATCATGCATGAGTCGTGTGCAAGTTACAGGACACGCGGGTGAGAGATCAGTGGCATGGCTGCCACGTACTCCAATTTGATGAAATCTACGCCGACTTGTTGAAGGCGAAATCCACGCAGACTTGGGTCAGAAAGCTTCAAAATCCACGCAGACTTGGGACAAGAAGCTTCAGAATCTACGCAGACTTGGGGCAAAAAGCTTCAGAATCCACGCAGACTTGGGGCAGGAAGCTTCAGAATCCACGTAAACTTGAGACAGAAAGCTCAAAATACACGCAGACTTGAGGAAAGAACATAGAAGTTCAAAATACACGCAGACTTGAGCCAGGACTGCCAGCTGTCTTGATTCGACGTGCCTCGACTGACACAAAATCTCTGACAGTGATTGCCTTGTCAGTCGTATTAAATAACAATAAGCTCTTTTGGTACGCCAACTTGGTGAAGGCTGAGTCTTGTTGAAGAAGATTTCGAAAGTCACGCAATAGTCGGCTGTGATCTCTCGAGTTCCGTACATACGTAGCATATGAGAAGACATTCTTTGACTATCGTGCTGTCAGTCATAATGACACTCTGACAAATGATGAGCTGTCTCCCAGCGTAACTTTTAAATATTGTTCTGATCAACTCAGCGTGACTTTTAGACTCTGTCCTGATCAACTCAGCGTGACTTTTGGACTTTGTCCTGATCAACTCAGCGTAACTTTTATTTTAAGGCCTACAAAACCCCCTTCAAAGTTTTCGAAAAATGATAAATTATTTCGAAATACTTTGAAATCAAGATGATAAAATGAATTTAGTCACGCTGAGATAACTTTAAAGAGATATTTACTCCTAAATGATTGGACTGTTGGGATTCTGTGCAGTTAGGATCCCGTATCAAATGCCTAAATTGAGGCAATAATGATATTGCCGTTTGGAATTCTTCATGAGCCTATAAATAAGCCATAGATCACTTCTTTCCTTCTTTACTTGCTTTTAGAGAGAGAGAATCCACCAAAGAGAACTTTATCTTCCCCGACGAACTTCTTCTTCCCCGACTTCTTTTTCTCCTTCTCAGCAGCAATGGCTCCCAAGAAAGCCGACGCTCAGGCCAAGGGGAAAGCCCCTGCGACTTCTTCGCATGCCACTACTGACAGACTCCCTCGACACGAAGTTACGCATCCTCCTATACATCGTAAGTGATGGAGGATACGAACTGTTGAAGATGACTTTGAAAGGGGAGATGGGCTTCGCCCTTCATGAGATGGAATACATCTCACACCTGCCTTCAGGCACGTTGCCGTATGAGGAGTACGTGCCTACGACAGAAGAACTGAACTTTTTGTCGGAGAAGAACCTAGAGATGGTACATCTATTTGAAGAGATGATGTGCCATTTTGGCACATGTACTCTATATTACAAGAGTTCTAAAGATGAAGCTGGCAACCACATCCAGAAGTGGATGTCCTACCTTTTCATGAACCGTGAAAAGGATGAGAAGAAAATAAACGAGAAGAGATGGTACCAGATTAGCAACTTCAAACCTCTCTCTGAGAGTGAAATCATTTATCTGCTGGAGAAATATGACTGCAAGGATTTCACGATCACTGAAGACTGGTACGAGTTCAAGGCTGGAACCACCTTCAGCTCGTATGTGAGACAAAGCGGAAAGATTCTGTCGAGGAACGAACATTTGGTCGGATTCCTATCTCTGTGGTTAAGAAGATTCATCGTTCCTGGCTCCAGCTCACTGGACAGGATACATAGAGGCGTTATCTTTGCAGCGGTACGCCTTATGTATGGTTACAAGCTAGACTTATTATCAGCGATGACCTGTAGACTGAACGCAGGTCTTCGGAATTTTGTAACCAACATGCTATCTGATCAGAGGAGGATGACTGAGGAATTCCCAAGGATAGAGATGCCTTTCACATATCTATATGGTTGGCTCCTCCTCCATCATGACGGCTTGATACCTCCAGGGGCAGGAGGGAGTGGCAGTCTTTTTTTGGAGAGGTACTCTGGAGAGACTTTCTGGAAGGTTCACACCCTTCCAGAATGCAGAAATATTCTGAATCGGGCATCACATTGGTCCATTCAATGTGTCCCTCCACCACTGGGCTATGAGAGCATGCCCTTAAATATGATGGACGGAGATATGGGGAACATGCTAGATGATGTAGCCTTTCAGTGGTTGCAGAGAATTCGGCCCTCTCATCTAGTATACCGTCATGAAGAAATGGCGTATCTGGAGCCGTATTACCAAGCCGATTTGCCAGGCAATTCGAATATGACCAACTTCACGTTGGGAACGCCACCACTTGCCTTTCTGCACGTGGAGGGCTTATCGACGGAGCTCGAGCCTGGAGATATTTTGCGGCTAGAGATACAAAAGCTGTATTCTCTATGCCTAATCCTTTATCTAGCTCGGGGACGAAGATGCTTTACACATATGCTCGCTTCTATGTGTCGTCGAGCACCTTCAAGTTGAGTTTCAATCTGAAGACCTTTGTTGCGGAGGATGACTCAGCTCCATCGAAGAGATCGAAGAAGAAAACTGTTATTCAACAATTTCCTCCGGAACCCGAAGATGAGACAACAGAGGTTGAGCACCTATATGAATTATTTCAGGAGGAAAATTTTCCTGATGAAGTTCTTCCTCCTATATTTGTATCTCTTTCTAAGAGGAAGAGAAGCGATGAGTCTGAGACAGTCTCCAAGAAGAGTACTAAGTCTCCAACATCTAAGAAGAAGAAGAAGAAGGTCTCAGTAACTGCCACTTCATCTTTAGGTGGCATCTCAGTTGACGAAGATGACGCCGCTGATAAAGACGAAGATGAAGACGATGCTCCTTTGATAACAAGGAGGTCGAGAGGCAAGTATGTTAAGAAGTCCGTCAGCAAAATGAAGGGCAATAAACTCCTGGAAACGATTATGAGTGGAGGAGTTTTGCCAGAGATTAATGAAGCGGCTTCTACTGAGCAAACAGAGTCTGATGATATTCACCTTCCGGCAGCTTCAACTGAACAGATTGAGGTAGAGTCTGCTCGAGCTCAGGAAACGACTGCTCCGACAACAAGCGGAGTAGCTGTTGAACCCTCAGAGATGAGGATGATCCCATTTGAGCATGGAACAAAGGGCGTTATCCAGGCATTGGATGACCAGATTAAATATTCTGAAGAAGAACCAGCCCCAGCAGAAGTTACAGAACAGCTGGAAGTTCCTGAAACTCAAGCTGAAAAAAACATTTCTTTGGCCAGAGGCGATGAAGACGTGCCAGCGTCCGAGCTATCAGCTGCTGATGACTTGTTGAAGAATGTTTGTCAAGACATCGTTCTTCGGACTGACATTCCAGAGAAGACTGAACCGACAGTCAATACTGAGCTTGCTGTCATCACTGTTCCTGAGATTCATTCTCCTCAAGGAATAGATAAAGATGTGAACATTATAGATTCCAGATCAGAGACTCATCCTGAAGCTGGAGATGACAAAGAATCTGAAGAAGAAGAAGAAGAAGAAGCTGAAGAAGGAGATGATTGGCATGTTGGCACTTCTACTCCTTATGATGAGGATAAAGTTAGAGGGAACAGAATTGAACTCAGCCCCGAACCTGCTCAATCTCTGGACAACGCTCCAGCACCCAGTAATTCTGGAGCTGGAAGCAGCCATATGAAGCAGGTGTCGGACACTATCATGGACCGGCTACGAGAAGATGCCAGACTCCCTTCACATATCGAATATGAACCTCAACCTGGTAGAATTTTATTTCAAATTCTGTTTCTGCTGTTTATTTTTCTTTATATGCTGATATATATTATTTTTTTCTTTGACTGTAGGAACTGCTGCAGCAATGAGTTCTACTCATGCTCCGCTTATCCAGGCTGATGCTGATGAAGGGAGTTCACACTTGCCAACTTCTCCAGTCGCACACACTTCTGTTCCCAGGATAGAGAACATTCAAGCTTCTTCTTCAATGATGACAGCGACTCCTGGGTTCGAGACTGGACTAGCAAGAACTCTGGGAATGTATTCAGAGATCATTTACTCTATCTAGATACATATTCCAGACGTTTCTTGAAGGATGAAGCTATGCCCTTTTCTGATCTTCGAACTATGGTCAAGTTCCCGCTCATGGCGTTGCGACATGCTGATTGCGAATCTCAGTGTATCTTCTTCGAACATCTCCTGGATGAGTTGGAAATAACTATCCAAAAATACTGGAAGACTAAGAAGGAAGACATTCAATCCTTAACTGCTGCTGAGATTAGTCAATTGGAGCAAGAAGTCCAGTCCCAGCAAGCTGCTTTAGAAGCTTTTCTTGCCTCTTCTTCTGAGAAATTAGTAGAAAAAGGTGAAGAAATATTAGCTACTCGTCAGAGAGTAGAGCTTCTGGAGAAAGACAAAGCATCCAAAGCTGAAGAGCTGAAGAAATTGAAAGAGGAGTTAGCTCGTCTTCAAGAGCGAATTGCTGTCATAGAAACAGAGCAAGCTGAGGTCGCTGCTTATATTTCTGAAGCCGAACGTTGTGACACTCTTCAAAAGGAGCGAGAGCAGATGCAGGCGAAACAGATTGAAGAAGTTAACCGCATCCAATCTGCTATCATTATTTTGATGAGCAAAATGTCACAGTTGAAGCAGCGGAACGAGTTCGAAAGGCTCATGAAGAGAAACTGAATGTTGTTCTTGAACGTATCAGGGAGCTAATAACTCCTAATAAATGAATCTTTTTCATTTTCACTTGTATTCAATGTTTTGACTCTGAATGAAAACAAATGAGAATTCTTGATCTGATTTTTTGTTTTGCTGTTTTGGTAATGATATATTCATAGAAAATATGTTCAGAGGTAAATGATACATGACATATTTCAATAGAATAGAATATACAAACAAACTTTGTAATTCTATCGGATGATATTAAACCAGAAATGATCTTAGTTTAATACTGATTAGAAAAATAGAATTCAGACATAAAAATATCTTTGAACTCAATTTTTCATGATCTTTGGACTCGAGAATCAAAAGACTAGATATCATTAAAATATGATACTGACATGGATGATGAACGATGATGAATCGTAAATGTATGTGGGATGAACGGGAAAACCGACAAATGATGGAATGAACAGATAAACCGTTAAAAATGAATGATAATGAACGGATGAACCGTCAGACATTAATAAACAGGCGAACCGTCGGATGAATATGATGAATGAACGGATGAACCGTCAGGCATTAATGAACGGGCGAACCGTCGGATGAATGTGTCGCTTCATTATTTGAGAAACTTTTGCCTATAAATATAGCAGAAATCTGACAAGAACGAACACTTCTACTCTTCAACATAAAAATGTCGTCTGAAGAAGCATCCAAGAAGACTGAAATCGTCCCGAAAGTTCAGAAGGACACTGAAGAATGCCCTGCCGATCCAGTTCAGCCGAAGGAGGTAGAAGCAGATGAAGGTTCGTTTGTACCCAAGCCACCACGAGACATTCTGGACTTTCTGCTTGATCCAGGAAGGACTGAAGAAGAGGAAGCCATGAGGATGGCTGCTTGCAAATTCCTCGTGGGTTCCAGCAAAGAAGTTCTCAGCTCTTTTGCTGATCACGTCTTCGAGAAGGACGGCAGCGGTCCGCGTCCAAATGTGGAGAAGGATGATAGTGATCTTCCTTAATATCATGTACTATCATTCATGATTAAATAAAATTTTATTTATAAACATGAACTTGTCTGATTACATGTATTTATATTTATACATAATACTTTTTAAGGAATTTGCCATTAATAGGCATCATAACTTTTCGACCATCCAGTTCTGAGAGTTGATAAGCTCCATTTGAGAAAACTCTGCTCACAACATAGGGACCTTCCCTTTGCGTCGAATTTGCCTTTGCTCATATGAGTCATAGTCATAGGACGTCTGACTGTTAGAACAAGTTCTCCTTTTTGATATGCTCGAACTCTGACTTTCTTGTTAAAAGCTCTTGAGATTCTAGCTTGATAGAATTCAATATTCTGTTGAGCAGATAATCGTTTTTATCCAGAGCTTTTAATTCCTGAAGCCGAAGATGATCATTATTCTCGACGGTAAGTTCATTAGCGATTGCTATCCTTAAAAAGGAATTTGAATCTCTAATGGAAGAACAGCTTCGCATCCATACACCAGAGAGAAAGGTGTACATTTAGTAGCATTACGAACTGTAGTGCGGTAAGCCCACAAGCATTCACCAAGTTTCTCACTCCAATTACGTTTGTTAGTAGAGACAAACTTCTTTAAGAGTTTGATGATGGTCTTGTTGAAAGCTTCTGCTAATCCGTTAGCCGTCGGATTATATGCGGTAGAAGCCACATTGTTGATCCGATGATCGTCACAGAATCGAGTAAATTTCTGGCTGACGAACTGTGGTCCGTTATCATGAATAATGCGTCGAGGAACACCAAATCTGTAGATGACATGGTGTTTGAAGTTGATGACATTGGAAGTTTGACTTCAGATAAAGGAATGGCTTCGGCCCATTTGGAGAAATAATCGGTTATTGCGAGAATAAACCGATGACCTTTTGATGACGACGGATTAATCGGGCCGATAATGTCCATGCCCCAAGCTTCGAAGGGCCATGACGCTGCCGTCGGATGTAGAAATTCTGAGGGTTGATGAATAAAATCCGCATGAATTTGACAAGCTTTACACTTCATTGCATATTCGATGGCATCTGATACCATAGTGGGCCAATAATAACCCATACGTCGAATACGGTCCTAAAGTTTAGGTCCAGGCTGATGTGCTCCACAAACTCCATCATGTGCTTCGCGAATAATTTGTTGAGCCTCATCACCGAAACACATCGTAGAAGTAAACCATCATAAGCTCGACGATATAAGGTTTTTATAGTATGATTGTAATAGAATCTGAGTGATCGTCTTCTAATAGATGCTGTCTCACTCGGATTATCAGGAAGAATATCATACAATACGAAATCTAAGAAAGGAAGTCTCCAATCTTTATCCTTATTCTGAGTCTCAGCTGAATTACTGAAGATGAATTCCATGCTAGAATCAGAGAAGATAATGATTTACGACTTAATCCAAATCCTCTTGTTGCATTGACATCATGTGATGTTGATTCTTCAATGTCAACTGGAAGTCCTAAAGTCAGGTTATTCTCAAGATGAAATAATTCTCGATTGCAGACAACAATCATTTGTTGACGTCTGATTGGAATAGCTAACACCGCCGTAAGATTAGCAAGAGCATCAGCTTCTGTGTTACATGCTCGCCTAACATGCTCAATGAAGAATCCTTCAAATGAAGAAGCCATAGATATAGCCGATTATGATAAGGAACCAGATCTTGATGACGAACTTCATAAGTACCCCTTATCTGATTGACAATGAGTTTAGAATCTCCATACGCTTCCAAATGTTGAATATTCAGATGTTTAGCGAGTTGAAGACCAATAAGCAATGTATTGTACTAGCTACATTATTTGAACATGGTTGATCGAGAGAATAAGCTCTTTGGATAGCAAGACCTTCTGGCGACACGAGAACAATTCCAACTCCAGCGACAATGTCACCATTAGGACCTATCCTCGAAGCTCCGTCAAAGAATAGACGCCAAGTAGGATCTTCTTAGCAATTTGGTTTGAATCTAGGACTTCATCTGGGATTTCATCATAGAGTTTTGAATTCTTGGAATTGAATGAGCAGCCAAAAAATCAGCTAAAGCTTGTCCTTTGACTGATTTCTGAGGAATATAGTGCATATCATACTGAGCAAGTAAGATTCCCCAGTTAGCCAATCGAGAATTTAAAACTGGGTTTTTCATCATGATCCGTATAGGATTGATCCTGGAAATGACATGAATGGTCTGGCCAATGATATAATGTCATGTCTTTTGGACAGCGAACATCAGGGCTAGACATTCTTTTTCGACCGGTGAATATCGAGGTTCAGCTCCGGTCATAGTACGACTGAGATAGTAAATGGCTTGTTCATGACCATTTTTATTCTTTTGAGCGAGCAATGCACCCAATGAATGACTCATTGCTCGAGTATATAGGAGGAACGTATTCCTGAGACAGGAGGTACCAATACTGGAGGGCTCATCAGATATTATTTTATATCATCGAATGCCTTCTGACATTCATCATTCCAGACAAAAGAAACACCTTTCTTCATAAGTTTATTGAATGGTCTGCAGCGTCCTGAAAGATTAGAGATGAATCTCCTGATATAAGCGATCCTTCCTTGAAATCCTGTAGCTCTTTTAAGGTGCGTGGAGGACGCATCTCTTGGATGGCTTTGATCTTCTCGGGATCCACGTGTATACCTTTAGAGGTAATGACGAAGCCGAGAAATTTACCACTAGAGACGCCTAAGAAGGACTTAGTAGGGTTCATCTTTAATTGATGCTTACGCATTAGATCAAAAATAGTCTTCAAATCTTGGATGTGATCCTCCTTTTGTCGACTTTTGACTGCAATATCATCAACGTAGCATTCGACTGTTTTCTGCAAATGTTCACGGAATATAGTGCTCATGGCTCGTTGATAAGTTGCTCCTGCATTCTTGAGACCGAATGGCATAACTGTATAACAGTATGTACCGATCGGCGTTCTGAAAGAAGTATGTTTCTCGTCATCTGAAACATTTTAATCTGATTGTACCCAGAATACCCGTCCATGAATGACATCGTTCAAACCCACAGGTATTATCGATCATAACATCAGTAATTGGTAGAGGGAATTCGTCTTTAGGACATGCCGCATTGAGATCGCAGAAGTCTATGCATACTCTGATTTTGCCAGTCTTTTTAAGAACAGGAACTATATTAGCCACCCAATCGGGATATTGTTCTCTCTAATAAACCCAGAGGCCATGAGTTTATTGACTTCAGCTTCAATTGCATCCATGATGTCTGGACGAAATCGTGCTGTTGTTGCTTGACCGGTTTAGCATTCGGCATGTTGAGTTTATGAGTTGCGATTTATGGATCAAGTCCTGGTATATCTTCATAACTCAAGCGAAGACATCGATGTATTCACGAATAAGTTTGATCATGTCTTGCTTATCAGTTTCTGAAAGACTTTCACTAATGAATATTGGTTTGGGGGATCCCTCTTCACCAACATCTATTTGAACAAGTTTGTCTTCAGTCGGAGGTTCTTTTTGCTCGAATCGAAACTCCCATTGATTATCTAACCTTTGGGCCCATTGTTCTGATTCAGGTGAGATTTGAACTCGTCTTCATCTTCATCACTTTCTTCATAACGGTCAATGGAGACCATGTTGGAAGACAGAATGTTGCAGTGGAAGTCACCGATACTTGTCAGAATCTAAGAGGTAGTACTAGAAGAATCAGATCTCCTATCTTCGTCAGATTCAGGATCTTCATGGACAATATTGATAAAAGAAGTAGGAGCAATGTAACCCAATCCGTATTTTGTCCTCCATATTTCAGAGGAGGAATTCGGACAGGCATTTTCTTCCTTTTCCATTATTGAGGCCAGTTCTGAAGTCATAGCCCATATTTTTAATGATGTCTTTAGATTGCTGACTATAACGACGTAGTTGTAATCTTCCAGTATCATCATTTTGTCATCATCTTCAGGGTTAGAAGGATTTTGGGCCCTTTGTAAAAGACTATTGGAATGTCTCCTGGCTTTCTGCTGGGAACTAGAAAGTATGAAGTTTGTACTGATTCTAGGGATACATCTGTATGAAAAGTCTGTACAACTCCTATGGTTATTGTTCTCAAGTCATCTAACAAATGTAAATAACTATGAACATGATTACACACATCAATATACTGCAAAGATGGAGACTTTTCATTAAATTTAAAAGTAGCAGTATTTACATTGGAAGAAGGCTGAGCCTTAGAAATCTTAGCCAAATCAATGACTAAGGGAGAGAAGAACGAGAAGAAGTTTTGTTTCGATTAAGATCGATAACAAATGGCTCAGAAGAGGTGAGCCCAAGAACCTGAGATGAAGAGTAGTCCGCCCTCCAACTGGGATTACCAGCGTATCCTTTTATATGTGAAGATACAGGAACTGTAGTACCCACTGACAGGAATGATCAGTGTATCTTGAGTAGACGACTGATGTAATGGAGAGATCCGTCACTCACTGGAATAATGAAAGAACCTTCTCCAGAGGGTTTAGGAGATTGTTGCTGAGTAGTTCGACCTTTAACAGGGATTATTAAAGTCTCACTTTGTGAATCCTCTTTCTCCATAGCTTGTATAACCCTTGTATACTCTTCTTTGTACATCCGAGAATCGTTGAAATAAGCTTCAACCCCATGGAAGGGATTTATATCAGCGACTTCCTTTTGTACTCTTCCATTGCTGTCAATGTATTTAAAATACTGATGAAGAGTAGAAGGCACCACATTATTTTCATGAAGAAAGGGCCTCCCCAGAAGAAGATTATAAGATCCCACGATCTCAATCACATAGAAAGTGACTTTGGATCTGAAATCGCCTATCTAAAGTTTCAGGTGAATCTTTCCCAAAGGCTCGCTTCGGCTCTGATTGAATCCAGGATAGTAGTAACTGTCTTG
This sequence comes from Iris pallida, assembly GCA_029216955.1. Classification (NCBI taxonomy): domain Eukaryota; kingdom Viridiplantae; phylum Streptophyta; class Magnoliopsida; order Asparagales; family Iridaceae; genus Iris; species Iris pallida. The sequence continues at coordinate 33,696 of JANAVB010020913.1, read as the reverse complement.
GAAAGCTTGTGAAGAGGGATTTTTAGTTCATCCAACAGACTCTTTGGCTTTATACTTATAGCAGACCCTGGATCAATGAGGATAATCTATCTTCATCGTATCGATATAACCGGTGTAGTAGAGGGCCGATCATGTCGATTATCCTCTAATAGCATGTCGTCTTGTGTAAAGGTGATATTTGGGATAATCTCCAATACACTGTTGCAATGTAAGCAAGTGGCAGGTTCTTCACCTGGCTTCTTTAATTGTGCAAGACAAGAGTCAGCCTGAAGAAGTGCTTACTTAACGTCTCCCGAGTCTCTTTGGAAAGACATAGAAGTTCAAAGAGGGACATTCTAGCTGGAGTATTAGCAAGTTGAGCTAGAATATCGAAGTTATAAGGTTTCTGAAGCCCAAGAGGAGGGGACTTCTTGATTGGCTTATCAAATCGAGCCTGTTGTTTGCCTTTCTCAAGAGCTGTGGGCTTGGAAGGAGTAGGTTCAACCGGTGCAGTTGAAGGAACAGGTGCAGTGGATGATTCCTCAAGAGGAACATCAGGAGCATCTTTGTCAGCAGGAGGGATATCAGGAGTATCCTCAGGACCCTTTGAATAATCCTTTAGATAAGGTTTTCCTGTTCTAGTAGCACCAGCAAGTGCTTCTTCCTTATCTTTCAGCTCTATGTGGGGGTAGATCCGAGAAGTCATATGACATGACTTAATCTTTCCAACTTTCTTGGACTTTCGAGAAGTAGTCTTTGAAGAGGAGGAGATTCAAAATCTGCCACTAGATCAGGATGAATCCATATGATTTCTCATGTTTCCATGGTGATTGGTACTAATCCTTCAGACTGTGGAGGAGGAATATTCACTATTTCAAGAGTTGCCTTGGGAATAGGAACGATCCCGCTTTCAAGGAGTTGAGGAGGAAAATCTCCGAATTGCATAGAGACGACGTTGGAGGTGACGGTTCTCTTTCGGAGTAAGAGAGATAGCTCTAGATTTAATCATTTCCTGGATCTTTCCTTTCAGTACATAGCATGTACGAATTGTGTGACCCAACATTCTGTGGTATGGACAGTATTTAGGATGATCCGTCTTACCAGCTTCATCAGGTTTCTTGATTTCAGGTAATTGTATTTTATTACCTTTCAGCAGACATTCAAAGATACCAAGGACATCATCATCAAAAGAGTATTCTTCTTTGGGGCGAGGTGCTCTTGGTTGTTGAGTTGTAGAGGCAGGAGGAGTCTGAACAGTCGATGCATCTTTACTCTGAAGATTAACTTCAAGGGTTTTTTTCCCTTGCGAGTATTGGATTTAGCATTATTGTTAGTGCTTTGACCTGTTTCTTTGGGAGTCATCTGTACTCCTAAGCCTTTGAAAGTTTCAGCACTAATTTCTATGGCTTTGGCACTAACTATGAATGAAGGCCAATCTTGAAATTGCGTAGATCCTGTCCACATGCTGATGATTGGCAACAAATTTGATTTGCATGTGTCGATGGTAACAGCATCAGGAGTTCCAAGAGGCATCTTCAGAGCTTCTCTTCGAAACCGTTCAATGAATTCCTCTGTAGTTTTATTATTTTTCTGCTTGATTCTTATAAGAGCAGACATAGTCATGTCATTGAGCCCTTCATAGAACCGTTCAAGAAACATTTGTTTGAAACCGGCAAATGAGGTAATACACCCATCCGGAAGACTTCTGTACCATTCATAAGCCGTTCCTTTGAGACATCCGACAAACACCCGAGTAAGGAGCGCGTCACTTGGTTGCAGTTGGTCAGTCATCACCTCAAAGTGATTAATAAACTGACTCGGAGAAGTGGTTCCATCATAGAATGAGATAGTAGGAGGCTTGTATTTAGGAGGATACGATACTTGCTTCCATTCTATCGGATAAGGTTGCTTGATGCCTAACCTTTGTAAACCATCCTTCTGTTTGAATGCCTCAAATTGAGTTTTGAGATTCCTCAATTCTTCAGTAACAACTCCGGAGGATTGTGGAGTTGTAGCTTGCAAGAATAGTTGGGAGGAGGAACAGCATTATAAGCACTCCCCAGCTCCGGAGAGACTAGGATTTGGTTGAGCTTGCCCAGGAGTATTGGATTGTACTGCTGGAGGAACATGTACTGGACTTACACCAGTGTCAATTGGTATGGCATCTGGTACAGTCTGTCGATTTTGTATCTGGGTTGCCATGAATTCATACATTGACTTCATAGTGTCAGCCATAGACTTCATTTGCTGTTCCAAAGAAGCAATTCTTTGTTCTTGAGGAGTCAAGGAAGACGAAGGCTCATCAGTATTCCGTCGACCATATAAGTCATGACTGTACGAGGGATTATTGATGAACTGGTGGATGTTGTATGTTCTGAATCATTACTTTGTGTATCAAAGTCATTTGTAGGAGAACTACCCCCAGTAGGAAGAGGTGGGAAGTTAGATTCTCCAAGAAATTTAGAATCATCTTCAGAAATCAAAGTCCTTTGACTAGAAGCCAGGACTCTTGCTCTGGTGCCTCTGTATACTCCATCTGGACTATCAGTTCTACCCCCAGTATCCCGAGAGGTCATGTTAACAGAAGCAAACAGAGGTTCATCTTCATCAGGCATAGGTTCACACTGAATCCGATTGAAGACAGATTGTCGTTTAGTTTGACATCTGCATTGCATTATGACTTTCGGCTGGAAGTCACATTCATGATCAGCATGGTCCTGATCCATTGATTGACATCTGCATTGAATTATGACTCTTGGCTGAAAGTCACATTCAGCATGGTCAAGATCCATTGACACAGAATTATTTCTTCTCTTCTGTTGAAGGTGTTCTCGTAAATCTGTCTGTGAAGATTGAGGTACATCAGAGAACATTCTTTGTGTATTTTTAGGAAATATTTCCGGTTCTTGGGTCTTGATGGCTCTTGATTATATAGAGAGTGATTAATGTGAGCCACATAATTTCTAGCATACTCTGCATCTGGATCTCTTGCTTTTGTTCCCGATTGGTATGGTTTTTTGACATTAGAAGTGCTTCCCAAACGGGTTTGATTAAGTTTTGTTCTTAGATCAGTTGGAGGTAAAACATTGGTTTTTGAAACTTGGAGTTTTCCTTCCATTGATCTGGATATTTGCAGAAAAGGAAGAGTTGAACCACCCCCTTGATTAGGAGTTGGTAACAGACCCTTTTTCATAGACAAATTCTGTGCCCAATTCGAAGAAGTCGTAGAAGAAGAAATTAAGGAATGTTTCTTCTTAGACTTATTCAATTTTTGAGACATAGAATGTCCAGAAGGAAGAGTAGTCAAAAGACCATCTCCTTTTCTTTGACTAACAAAATTGTCAGTCAAAGCTGTTCCTGAAGTAAACACTACAGGAGCAGAAGAAACAACTAAAGAGTTATTTCTTTTCGAAGGAACTTTGTGTGCCATTTATGGAGGAGTTCTAGCAAGACCACCCCCAGTTCTAGTAGAACTTGGCACAGAAGAAGAGATAGCTAAAGAGCTATTCTTCTTAGAGTATGCTGGTGACAATTTGGCTAAGGAGCCAGTATTGTCAGCGTATAAAGTTTTGGCTAAAGAGCCAGATTTTGGTACGCACGCTGAGTCAGAAGGAATTGACTTGGAAATACACGCTGGAACAGTTTTGGCTAAGGAGCCAGTGTTGCCAGCATGACTTTTGAATTTAGAAATATACGCTGGGACAGATTTGGCTAAGGAGCCAGTGCTGCCAGCGTGACTATTGGGATTGAGATTACACGCTGGAACAGGCGTGGCTAAGGAGCCAGTGTTGCCAGCGTGACTTTTGACTTTGAGATTGCACGCTGGAACAGGCTTGACTAAGGAGCCAGTGCTGTCAGCGTGACTTTTGACTGCTGTCGTCTTCGAGCACACAAGAGTGTGCGTGCTTGAAGTATAGTCCTTGCCAGTGTTAGGAATAGACACTGTGGCAGAAACTTCACCCTTGGTTGCCAACAGATTCTTAGGGACGTAAACAGATCGTCCCTTCGACTTGGCAGTGGTGATGGAGGCTGAAGTGGGCTTGCCACCCTTAGCCCGCTGCATTTCTTCGTAGGCGAGTTGATCGAATTGGATCGATATCACCTTCTTCGTCGAGCCGACTGACGAAGTGTCGCATTGAGTTGTTGCCATCTCAGAAGAGGAGATGGTTTTCCCCAGCAGAGTCGCCAATTTATTTTCCATAAATAAATTCACTTTATTTATTGTGTTTCTGGGAAAATTACAACTGTAGGAATCCGATCTAGAAGACGATCGCTTTATCCCTTGGACGATGCGAAGAAGAAAAGCTCTCAAAATTTCAACAGCAATTTAGATATCTGTGTATCTGTACAATGAATGAGAAAAAGAACTCTATTTATAGAGTCAAAAACAACTGAAAAAGATAACTAACTGTCTGCCTGTGCCTAGTTGAAAATCACGCAGGATATAACATACGCAAGGTTATAAGCAGTTACTGGATGTGGCCTGTAACTGTTGGACACATGGCAATCATGCATGAGTCGTGTGCAAGTTACAGGACACGCGGGTGAGAGATCAGTGGCATGGCTGCCACGTACTCCAATTTGATGAAATCCACGCCGACTTGTTGAAGACGAAATCCACGCAGACTTGGGTCAGAAAGCTTCAAAATCCACGCAGACTTGGGGCAAGAAGCTTCAGAATCTACGCAGACTTGGGGCAAAAGCTTCAGAATCCACGCAGATTTGGGGCAGAAAGCTTCAGAATCCACGCAAACTTGAGACAGAAAGCTCAAAATACACGCAGACTTGAGGAAGGAACATAGAAGTTCAAAATACACGCAGACTTGAGCCAGGACTGCCAGCTGTCTTGATTCGACGTGCCTCGACTGACACAAAATCTCTGACAGTGATTGCCTTGTCAGTCGTATTAAATAGCAATAAGCTCTTTTGGTACGCCAACTTGGTGAACGCTCAGTCTTGTTTAAGAAGATTTCGAAAGTCACGTAATAGTCGGCTGTGATCTCTCGAGTTTCGTGCATACGTGGCATACGAGAAGATATTCTTTGACTGTCGTGCTGTCAGTCATAATGATACTCTGACAAATGATGAGATGTCTCCCAGCGTAACTTTTAAATATTGTCCTGATCAACTCAGCGTGACTTTTTAGACTCTGTCCTGATCAACTCAGCGTGACTTTTGGACTTTGTCCTGATCAACTCAGCGTGACTTTCATTTTTAAGGCCTACAGGCACATGTCGCAGTAGCCGTATATGGTGTCGCGAATGAGCCGCATGAGGCGCATGTCGCAGTAGCCGCATATGGTGTCCCGAATGAGCCGCATGAGGCGCATGTCGCAGTAGCCGCATATGGTGTCGCGAATGAGCCGCATGAGGCGCATGTCGCAGTAGCCGCATATGGTGTCGCGAATGGGCCGCATGAGGCCGCATGTCGCAGTTGAGCCGTATAGATGTCGCGGTTGGGCCGCATAGGCCGCATGTCGCAGTTGAGCCGCATAGATGTCGCGGTTGGGCCGCATAGGCCACATGTCGCAGTAGCCGCATATGGTATCGCAGTAGGGCCGCATGAGCCGCATGTCGCAGTTGGTCCGCATGCATGTCGCAGAATAGGCCGCATATGCCAATTTTGGTTGTTTCTGACTGTTATATGTCCTATTTTGACTGAATTGTGGCTAGAATTTCTTTCAACTCCCAACATGAAAGTTGTAGATCTTTTTCTTGGCTTCAAGAATATGTTACCAACTATTTTATACTAGTTATAGACTCGACCATGCTTAATACTAATTTGACTTTCATGACTTGTCACGAATTGACCCCTACTGTTACTTTGACTAATAATTGATCATGCGTTCCTAGTTGGAACTAAGAGACTGACTAGTCGTCTTATTAAATTGAATGAATGAGACACGTTCATATTAACTATGAACTATTATAATCGATTGGCCGATCCCGAATATTGACATACAGGCACACATGTAGGCTTCAATTTATTTATTTATTTTTCTACAAAAGCAGCATGTGTACTTGATGGTCAAGGCATGATTATTCCGTGGTTAGTTTTAATTGTTGTATTACGCTATATAAGACCTACAACCTAACCGTACGGGTATCGTTGTAGAGTTGGGCATATCGTACTTGTACGGAAGTACTCATTTGAATGACCATGACCCACGGCATAGAATTTTGCTTAACATAGAGGCTATTAAGATAAATAAAATAATGATCGCATGGAGAGAATGGATTCCCGAGTTCTTACATGGTAGCCCTCTTGGGACTATTAAGTGCCCGACAGGCCGGCTGGTTCCCACAGGTACTGCAAATCTGCCACACGGACAGGGAGCGGTATCTGCTTATACTATTTAATTGTACATGGAATACTAACGACGAGCGTCCCGCTGGGACTCGTCTAAATACATGATTGGCGTAATTGATTGATTGGATAGACTAGCCTTGCTTGCACATAGTAAGAACTGAGGAATCCTTTATTGCATAATTCCAGTATAACTTGGAACTCACAGTAGCAAGCCGTAGTAGTTGTATGGCCGTTTAAATTGATTTGTTTGTGTACTGTACCTACTCTGTTACCTAACTGAGATGATCAGAATGTCAGGGCATGACGGGCCAACTTATGTCCTTGTTTGGTTGGGAGGTTGGTTCGAAGTGTCGTGATGTTATATGAATCCCAGTGGCAAGCAGAGATCTACTTATCATATTCTCTTATTACTGGTTTTAATTTCTCATATCGTGCTTCATTGCGGGTACTTGTTGTTAGAGGTCTAACCTCTCTGATTTTGTATGGCCAGATTTAGAGCCGGTCCCCGAGGACTCAGCTTATTTCCACCTCTAAGATGGTCAATACTAGAGGGATGATCGCAGGAGGACTCGAGTGGGTTCCTTACTTCCCCACTCGTTTTGTTATTTACTTAATACCTTGCCGTTTGGCACCGACATGTTAGTCGGATTGTCTTGTACTTACTTTTACATAATTGTAATTAAGTCAGAATGCAACTGATAACAATTGTGTACACTTTGCTACATCATCTGGCTATGTTTTGTAAAGCCAGATATCAAGAACATTTTGACTGAGCGTTTGGGACGCCTTACTGCTTTATCTTACATGTTCTCTATTTCTGTTTCTTATTTGAATGATTGAGACAATAGATGTGAAATGACCACAGTGAGACTTTCATGTAGTATGCACCCCCTCGTCTTTTAGACAGCATTGATCGTATTATACGGTATTCATCTACCCGTAATTCGTAGCTGGCTGAGTCATTCTTCCGCTCTCCAGTATTCTGGTTCTGGGGCATGACAAGGTTTGAGTGGTGGCCCATGCAGGTCTAATTTCAGACTTGTGGGGTGTTTTAATTTATAGGATGTCTCAATCACACATGTTCCCCCTTGACCTCATGATTCGTCAATTCTCAACTCCAGCTTGACATTCCAGTATCCCTTGACTTCATTGATCTTTTCTGTCCGATCGTTTGATTGTTCTTTTGTCCCTTTTCTTAGGGACACTTCGTCCGCATCTGCCAGGACTGGACAACAACAACAAGAGCAACACGGACAACCTGACCATGTTGGTCAGCAACAAGGGCCGGTACTAACTCAAGAGACTATCCAAGAAGAAGTAATAGTGGAAGCAACAGCTGGATCACAGTATCCGGAGGTTCCACCACCACCAACAGTTCCACCTACCCCTGTGGAAGTGGACACACCAGCCCTTCTGGAGATCATGAGAGGGATGATGGCTACTCAGCAACATCAGATATTAGCCCAGCAGCGCATGCACGCTCGGTTACAAGAGCAAAATGTATTACTCAATCAAGGATTGCAGACGGCTTTGGAAAGAGGGGCGAGGACAGATTCAGGAGCATCAGCCAGGTTTTGCAAGTTCAACCCCCGCCGTTTCGAAGGAACGGAGGATGCTATCTCAGCAGATGCATGGCTTAAGGATATTGAGGCTATTCCAACAGCAGCTAAGGTGCTGGCAAAAGAACATGTGGATCAAGTGAAGTTGTTACTTCAGGATCTCGCACGTGATTGGTGGGAATCAGAGGAAGTGGGTATCAGACGTCCTGTTGCTTGGGACGATTTTACCGCAAGATTCAAGACGAAGTACTATAGGGTTGTGGCGCAGTTTGAGCTACAACAGAAGTTTATCAACCTCAAGCAGGCCGGCAAGACGGTAGATGCTTATGCATCAGAGTTCTGCAGATTGAGCAGGTTCGCCCCAGAGATGGTAGTAACGGAGAGCCAGAGGGCTATGAGATTTCAGCAAGGGTTTCACCTTGAGCTCTTGCAATTGATAGAGGGGCACAATTATCAGACTTTTGACGAAGTATTGACGGCAACCCGAAGGCATGAGATCACCATTCTGAGGATCACGGCAAGGACTGGAGGTCAGAAGAGATTCCACAATCAGATTGAAGGAGGAGGGGGAGCAGCGCCCCGAACAACAGCACCATCCCTTGGCATTCGCATTCACGATGTGGCAATACGAGGGCCAGCACCACCACCCAGGCAGCAGCAGCAGCAACAGAGGAAGAACCAGCAACCCCCAGCGGGCTGTACTTATTGTGAGAAGGTAGGGCACACTAGAGATGTGTGTCGGACATTGAACGGGCAGTGTTTGATATGTGGAAATCCAGATCATCGGGTTACCACCTGTCCCATGAATTCGAGGTCAGGAGGACCAATGCAACAGTTTCTGCTCTGCCAGCACCAGGGGCAGGTCAGTATCGAGGACCAGCAGTGGCAGTGAGACCATTGGCCCAGCGTCCGTTGATGCCACAGGCTCAGATGTTTCGGCAGCAAGGACCGCCGATGCAGCAACACCAGCATAGACCACCCCAGCATCATCAAGGCAGGGGCCAGCAGCAGCACCAGGCTAGGCCGTAACATGGGAACCAACAAGGAGGTCGAGGGCAGGCATTCACTTTGTCCTTGGAGGAGGCATTAGCATCGGGAGATGTTGTGGCAGGTAACATTCTCGTCGCCTCATATCTCGCAGTAGCATTGTTTGATTCAGGAGCATCACACTCATTTATATCTGCACAATTTACGACACGGCTAGGAATGGAGTTCAAGGCATTACCAGGGAGGTTGAATATACTCACTAGCAATGGGCTCGTAGGAGTTAGTAGAGTTATTCTAGCGTGTAGCGTTGTAGTTTGCGGACATTCCTTACCCGCCCGGTTGATAGAATTTCCTGTTGGAAATTTTGACGTTATCTTAGGCATGGACTGGCTGAAAGACAGTCATGCGACAATAGATTGTCGTAGAGGGAGTGTATCTTTTGATATTCCAGGCATGAAAAGATTCACCTTAGTCAGATCAGGGGCAACTCAACAAGAGCAGGGAGTAATAACGGCAATGGAAGAAGTTCAGGTTCCGAAGGTAGTTGAAGAATTTTTAGACGTATTTTCCGAAGAACTTCCAGGGCTACCACCGATTAGAGATATTGAGTTCAGTATAGAATTGGCACCTGGAACTAAACCAATATCAGATCGAGTTTACAGAATGACGGATTCAGAGCAGGCCAAGGTATATCAGCACATAGAGGAACTAAAGGAGAAGAAGTTCATCCAAGCTAGCATATCACCATGGGCAGCACCAGTGGTACTTGTGGGAAAGAAGGATGGGTCATCCAGATTGTGCATTGACTACAAGAAGCTTAACGCGGCAACAGTAAAGAACAAGTACCCACTACCCAGGATCGACGACTTGTTTGATCAGTTGAGCAAAGCTAGAGTTTTCTCCAAGATAGATCTTCGTTCAGGGTATCATCAAGTGAGGGTTCGGAAGGAGGATATTCCTAAGACATCATTCAGGTCGAAGTATGGGCATTATGAATTCTTAGTAATACCGTTTGGTTTGACCAATGCTCCAGCAATATTTATGGATTTGATGAACCGTATCTTTAGGCCATACTTAGATCAGTTTATCGTTGTGTTTCTTGACGACATTCTCGTATATTCTGCCAGTGAAGAGGAGCATGAAGACCACCTCAGAAAAGTGTTACAGGTTCTGAGAGAGAACCAGTTGTATGCCAAGCTCAGCAAGTGTGAGTTTTGGTCAGATCACATTTTATTTTTGGGTCATATCATATCAAGAGCTGGAGTAGCAGTGGATCCCAAGAAGGTAGAAGCAGTAGAGAGTTGGCCAGTACCCAAGACCATAGCTGATGTGCGGAGTTTCTTGGGATTGACAAGATATTACAGAAGGTTCGTATCAGACTTTGCAAGGCTTTCAGCACCCATGACCCGCTTGACACGGAAGGATGTGCCATTCGTTTGGTCGGCAGAATGCCAGGCATTATTTGAGAATCTGAAGCAGAAGTTGATATCAGCACCTATTCTTACATTGCCAGTTGGACCCGGAGATTTTACAGTATATTGTGATGCGTCAGGAAAAGGACTTGGGTGCGTCCTAATGCAACATGGAAAGGTGATAGCATACGCATCTAGACAACTTCGAGACCACGAGAAGAATTATCCAACTCATGACTTGGAGTTGGCAGCAGTAGTATTTGCTTTGAAGCTATGAAGGCATTACTTATATGGTGACCGAGTGGACATGTACACAGACCATAAAAGTCTGAAGTACATCTTTACTCAGAAGGAACTGAATATGAGACAGAGAAGATGGTTGGAGTTGATCAAGGATTACGACATGGAGCTTCAGTATCATCCAGGCAAGGCTAATGTGGTAGCAGACGTTCTTAGCAGGAGAGGCGGCGCATTTATGTTGACAACCCAAAAGCATATCTTAGAAGACCTTCAGGAGATGGGCATCAAAGTTATACTTCCTAGTGATGTAGAAGTTCTAACAAGTTTACAAGTTCAATCCGACTTGGTAGATAGGATCAAGGCAGCTCAGGCACAGGACCCAAGGATTCAGAAGCTTAGAACAGAATGTGAGTCAGGACTCAGAAAGGAGATACAAATTTACGAAGATGGTACGCTTAGGTTTGGATCACGCCTATGTGCGCCTAGTGGAGATATCAGACAGGAGGTTATGACAAAAGCTCACAGTTCTCAATATTCTATACACCCTGGAGGACCAAGATGTACCAAAATATCAAGCAGCACTTCTGGTGGAACGGGATGAAGAGGGAGATAGCTAGATTTGTTTCCCGTTGCTTGGTATATCAGCAAGTGAAGGCAGAACAGCAGAGGCCAGCTGGGTTATTGCAACCGCTTCCTATCCCGAAATGGAAGTGGAAACACATCACAATGGACTTTGTGACCGGTTTACCGAGATCACCAAGTGGTAAAGATGCTATTTGGGTGATAGTAGATCGGCTTACAAAGGTGTCATACTTTCTTCCTTTCAGAGTAGGGAAATCTACAGAAAAGTTGGCAGAGTTGTATATGCAGCAGATAGTCAGACAGCATGGAGTCTCCGTCAGCATTATGTCAGACCGAGATACCCGCTTTATATCATATTTCTGGAAGAGCTTACATCATAGTCTGGGTACCAAGTTAAGATTTAGCACGGCTTACCATCCCCAGACAGACGGGCAATCAGAAAGAACAATTCAGACCCTAGAAGATATGTTGCGAGCTTGCACCCTAGATTTTAGAGGATCTTGGGAGAGCCACCTGCACTTAGTTGAGTTTTCTTATAACAAAAGTTATCAAGCCAGTATCCAGATGGCGCCATTTGAAGCGCTATATGGTAAAAAGTGTAGGTCGCCACTAGCATAGGATGATATCGGAGAGAGGAAGATGCTAGGCCCAGAAATGATTGTCCAGACCGTTGAAGTGATTAAGGGAATTAGAGAGCGACTTCGAGTTACGCAGGATCGGCATCGTCATTGGACGGACCAGCATCGTAGGTCGCTAGAGTTTTCTGTTGGGGACCACGTGTTCTTGCGGATCTCACCTACCCGTGGGGTCATTAGATTTGGCATTCGCGGGAAGTTGAGTCCGCGATACGTAGGACCATTCGTTATCCTTGATAGGGTAGGCGATGTTGCTTATCGTTTGTCCCTTCCACCTTCGTTACGAGAGGTACATGACGTGTTTCATGTATCTCAGTTGCGTAGGTATGTATCGGACCCAAGCCATATCCTTGATCATTCCGAGCTGGTTGTTGGTACCAACCTGTCTTACGAGGAACAGCCTGTGTCCATTTTGGACCAAAAAGAGAAGATACTCAAGAACCGAACAATTAGCCTTGTCCGGGTTGCTTGGGGTCATCACTCTTTAGGGGAGTCAACGTGGAAAGTGAGGATGATATCCGATCACGGTATCCGTACCTGTTTGACTCACAAGGTATATCTCTCTCTATATACCTTGATTGTCTTAACTCCTCATGCTTGTCACCTTATGAGTAGAATTACTTGGTGTCGTCGATAGTTAAACATAGATATATTACTTGCTATTTGACATTGTAGAATAGCTACTTACTCAAATTACTTGTACTTAGATTAGTCTAGCTCTGACATTTCTGTCATGTTTGGATCTGAAATTTCGAGGACAGAATTTTTCTAAGGAGGGTAGAGATGTCACTTCCCGTTCCCAGAATAAGTATTTTATACGTGTACTTCTTGAATGTATTTATTCAATATTTATCATGCATTTGTTCTGTATTTAAATTCTTCAATTTTGTGCTTATTAATTTTCCTGTATTTTATTTTCTGCTTTATCTTGGCTCTTGGTTCATTTCGGTTCATGGTAAACCAACTTAGTGTGGTTTGGTTCAACATGGAAAGGAATGGATGGCTTGGATTTGGTGGAGAGAATGAATGGTGGAGATCCACTTGACCTTGATATAAAACTTCTTCTTTCATTCTCTCTCTTCATTCATTCACATTTTGTAAGCCCCCTGAATTTCAGGGTTTATTTTTGCTTTTCTTAATGAATTATTATCAATAAATATTTTATTTATTTAATTGTTTTGATCATTTATGTGCCTTTCCGTAACCTTGACTTCTGGAGCGTCAGGGATGCCAATCTCTGTAAACTCTCTTCATGGGTTTTGAAGTAGGCAAGATTATCTTCCTGTTGATATATCGTGTCCCACTTAAATTCGTTCCCTTGTGCTCTTTTTGTATCGCGCAAGTTCGGGTCAACTTAGACCGATTAATCGTTGAATATTATTCCCACTTTTATTTTTGATCATCGTTTGCACGTTGCCGTTGCTTTTAATTTAGGAGCACCAGATCAGCCATTTTCTCGAAACCAACTTCTCATGAATGATCTACTCGAGACGCTCTTCACCCATGACCTTCGTGTCCCACTCAGACACTCCATTTTGTGCTCCATTTTCTTCGCACAACTTCCGGGTCAATTTAGGCCGATTTATTTTCGACCATAAAACCTGATTTAATTTCCAATTTAATTTCGGGACCCGATATCGATCCAACCTAGTCAACCCGAAGTATGGACGTGGCCCATACGAAGCCTACTACCCACATGAAACTTGTGTCCCATTTATTGGAGTCTCCGCATATTATTTATTTTCCCATGATTATAAATCCCTATTTTAATTCCATTATTGCACCCGGTCCGATTTTGACCCGACCCGGCTCTACCGAACCCGAACCCAAGCTCCATATTGTTCTCCCATGACTGCTCAAATACCCCGCAAGATTTTCCTATTTTTCCTATTTTGGAAATATTTCTCTCTCTCTCTCTCTCTATCTCTCTTTATATATATATACCTACATATATATATATATATTAAATAAACACTCTTTCTCTCTCTCCCTTTACACCTATACCTACATCCCTCCCTCTCTCTCTCTACCAGCACACACTTTCACCCCCCCTAGCCGACATCTCTCTCTCTCCTTTTAAAATATCAACACTCTCTCTCACTCTTTCTACATATACACTCACACATATATATAATTCTCACTCTCTCTCTTTCTAAACCTCACACACCCCCTCACCTCCACCTCACAGCACCCCCCCCCACCTGTGGACCGACCTACTTTCCTCACTCTCTCTCTCATCCCATAATATCAACTCTCTCTCTCACTCTCTTTATATTACATACACTCATAAACAATTCTCTCTCTCCCTCTCTCTTCATTTTTAAAACATACCACCACCACAGCCGAAGTCTTTCCCCCCCCATTGGCCGAGCTCCTCCCGAGCTCACCCTCACCATTCTTCTCCCCATCACCTCCTTCCTCCCTCTCCTCCGCCTACTCTCCACCACTTCATCACCATCATCAACTTCATCATCTTCATATTCATCATCACCATCATACTCACCACCCTCAACTATTTCATCACCATCACCAACACCATGCACCACCACCCCCACTCCAACACCGCCATTGCGCGTCCCCGCCGTGCCCGGCCCTGCGCCGCCGCCCGACGTGGCCGGCCCCGCCCCGCAGCAGCGCTGGCAGCAGCCGCTGCAGCCGCGCGTATACATGCGCGTGCGCGCATGGGCGCATGGCGCGCGCCGCCGCGGCAGCCACCGACCACCGACGACCCCCTCCACCGACGCGCGACCCCCGACGACCTCCCCCTGTCAACCACCGGCCTCCCCGACGTGTTAAACACACGATTCGTGCGTTTACGTCGAAATCCCGTCGACGCGCGCGCGAGAAGTTTCAGAAATTGTGTTTCGGGACAGCAAGTTTGTGCGCATTTTTCGGGAGATCCGACCGTTGGATCGGCGATCTCTTTGATCCGTCGCAATTTCGGTATATCCATCTTCACTCCTGTCAATTTTTGCCCGTTAATTTTGTCGTTTGATACCTCAAAACTGGCCACCAAGTTGACGTTTTAAATTGAACTGTTTTTGGACAGTTTCGTGGAGCCGACTTCGTCAGCTCGTAACTTTGCCGTCGCAGCTCCGTTTTGCGCACCGTCAGTTCCGGTGCACAGCTAGTATAACCACCTTCCTGTCTCCTTTAGTTTTCATTTCGTTTTAAGCACGTTTGGTCGGTCGAATTCGACGCCAAAGTTGGCCGTCCGAATTCTTTAATTTGCACTTGTAAAATTCCATTTTTGAACCCGGGACTCCGGATTCAATTTCTGACACCACCAGTAGACTCGTGGCGTCGTTCTGGCATGTTTTGATATAAAATTTGCCTAGTTTTGAGGACGTGGACCCGGGCACGCTTTTCGGTGCAACGCGGGCCCCACTGTCCGGGTCAACGGGACTTTTTGGCTTCGGCTCATCGGAATCCGATTCTGGATATACCGTTGAGTTCGTATCGTCATTCTGGACTCGTTGACATATAATTTGCTGAGTTTTGAAGACATTTGCTCCGGCACGCATTTCCGTGCAAACCGGATACCAAGTGTCGCGTCAACGTATCATTTTGAGATCGGCACATCGGAATCCTATTCCGGATATACCGTTGGGTTCGTATCATCATTCTGGATTCGTGAACATTAAATTTGCTAGGTTTTGTAGACTTCTATCCCGACACGCTTTTCGGTGCAAAGTGTGTCCAACGGCGGACATCATTTTGACCCGAAATTACCGTTTTGCCCCTGTGTCCAAATTGGACTTATGGGTAGGCTATCCTAGCTGATTTGACCGTTCTGGACACGTTGGTGATATTTATTTTATCGTCCGACAACATCTGTAGATTTTGATTATGTATTATCCTTAATTTATAATTAATTATTTTTCTAGATATTGTTACTTTCTGGTTTTGAATTTTTACATATTTTTAATTACTGTAAAAATCTTGGAAAAATGGTATTTAAATATTATGTTAATTTAGATAATTTATTATAATTTTTCTAGCATTTAATAAGAACTTTTGGTATTTTATAAAAATAGGAAAACAGAACTCATTTTCGGTATATTTATGTTTGCTAATTTTTAATAAATATTTATGAAGGTTTATAAATTCCAGAAAAATTAGTATAAATTTCTATAATTAACAAGGATTATTTTGGTACTTTATTTTATATATATTTAAGCTTTTTGTCTATCTCTAAAATTGTTGGAACATAGTGTACAGTAGATTTAATTATTGAATAATTACGGCTTGCAACTTTTTGTGTTGTTTTGTGTTTTAGTCATATTGGACATCACCCCGCACTAGTGTAAAGACCCTAGAGAGTTAGTTTGTGTATAGTGACACTTCATATTAGTCTTTTATGCTAGAACATCACTTAGCTAGTATCCAGTTAGGACTCGTGTCACACCACTAGTGTAATTTGAACATAGCTTAGAACTGAGATTATACTATTTTGACAGGACATCGGACATCAGTAGCTACATTTACATATCCTTGACTTGCTGGAGGCAAGTACATCTACATACTCATTTACTGTCTTTTAATGCTAGAACATGTATTAACCCTGTTAAAAGACTGATCCTTGAGGTAGCAAGTTATGTCTTCACATGTTGTATCACTTTCAGTACCGGCCATGTTTAGTACAGCTCTTATATCTTCACATGCTTCTTACGGGTTCTCAGTACAAGTTTCACTATGCTTTAGACTGCTCTGAGTATTCACATGTTTTTACTGCTCTCGTATCTCCCACATGTTAAATAACGGGTTAAGGGGAAACTGTTAGTAGTGTACGTGAACATGACCCCCTTCTCCGTATGTACTTACCGCGCTCGGGGACATTCTATATGCGACCTTGCCGTATGTTTCTGAATCTCGCGTTTGTGTATGGATATACACCGATGCCGTTCGTGCACGTGTGGGCACACCAGAAAAACTTGATATGTACCACAGTACATCCTGAATCACCTATTGACCGATTCACGTACATGCTACGGTTTTAAACTTTTAAACTATATGTGGTCATTTGTAGAAATGACAAATTAAACCATGATATGCCATGTTCCCTATGTTACTATGATACTATGATCCCAGTTGTACCATGAGGCCATGTTTCCAGTATTTCCTGTTTATAGACTTATCACACCATGTTTCTTGTTGTACATCTCTTTCATTATATGTTCAGTACTTTAGTTGTAGAGGTTGTACTTGCTCCCGTCCTGACAGGATAACGTTGTAGGTATACTTTTCGAGGAGGAAATGCTATGTGTTACATATTATGGTACTGCATTGAGGACCTGGCCTTAGCTCCAGTAGAGGCCCCAGCGGGGAACCTTGCTTAGATATCTTTCTCGTGTTTTGGGACTGAGACTTTGGTATGTTCTTATATTTGGATACTGGACTTTGTCTCCAGTTAGATACTTTGGTTATGTATTATTAAGTCTGTGCTTATGTTACCTTCGCTTATAGATGCTGTGTTGTGATGAACATTTAAATGTGATTTTAGAACTGTTAGTAGCTTAGATCATTTATTGTCTATTCTTAGAACAGCTTACTGCGCTTTAACCAAGCGTAGGCTGGACATGGCTCGGCCCGGCCCAACAATTTGGGTAACGGGTCGTGACATGTTTTTTTGGCGGCCCATGCAGGTCTCGACTTAAATTGTTTGGTTACGTTATTGTACCAAGCATGCCTGCAATTAGGATCTAGGATAACTTGATAACACTAGGATGACATTTAGAACACCTAGAGGATTTCTAGGAGTACAACATAGGAGAACTCGTCACAGCATAGGACCGTTAACTGTATTTAGTCTCTTGTTTGTATTTCAGTGGGTCAATTTAGACCAAGTTTGTACCCTTGGGATGACCCCTGAGGATCTCACTCTAATCTCACTCTAATCTTACCTAGAAATCTGTTTTCCGCTTAATTCCATTTGCTTTTCCTTAAATTCGTTGTTGAATTTAATTTCTGATTTTCGTTGTTAACTTTGATCTTGCATCGTGATAAATTTTGTGGATTGAGTTGTTATATATTCTGATAAGGTAAACGTCTGCTTTAGTTATGGAGTTTAGAATTTATCGCAGCCATATTAGCTGGTATGACAAAAACGTAGAGCTTGATTTTGGATATACTATCCTATTCATAGAATTTAGATTTTCTCGCAGCCATACCGGTTGGCGTGGCGAGGATTCTAGATAACATGATTATAGGGTGTATACCTTAGTTATGACTCTACCGTTTATTGCATCTAAGCTTACTGGTGTGGCGAAAATTCTGGCAACATGATTTCAGGAAGACGTGTATGGTTATCAGATCATATCCCAACTTGGTTTACTTTCTTATGACCGAATGAGCAAGAATAAGTTCTTATCATTATTCTTCCCCGTCTTGATTAACTCCGTTCCATCTACATCTGCAACTAGGATTATAGGCTCTCTAGGACTCTCCAACATGATTATTTTCATGTTATCTTTTGGACATAGTTTATGATAGAAGGACTTTGTTGAACCTGAACCAAAAAGATTGTAAAGAGAAACAGAAGAGATGATTACAAGGGTAGCAGATTGAGTATTGTAGCCAGAGCAGCTGCATGTTATAGTTTGACCTATTGGATGATTTTTAATTTCGAGGACGAAATTTTTGTAAGGTGGGTAGGATGTAAGCCCCCTGAATTTCAGGGTTTATTTTTGCTTTTCTTAATGAATTATTATCAATAAATATTTTATTTATTTAATTGTTTTGATCATTTATGTGCCTTTCCGTAACCTTGACTTCTGGAGCGTCAGGGATGCCAATCTCTGTAAACTCTCTTCATGGGTTTTGAAGTAGGCAAGATTATCTTCCTGTTGATATATCGTGTCCCACTTAAATTCGTTCCCTTGTGCTCTTTTTGTATCGCGCAAGTTCGGGTCAACTTAGACCGATTAATCGTTGAATATTATTCCCACTTTTATTTTTGATCATCGTTTGCACGTTGCCGTTGCTTTTAATTTAGGAGCACCAGATCAGCCATTTTCTCGAAACCAACTTCTCATGAATGATCTACTCGAGACGCTCTTCACCCATGACCTTCGTGTCCCACTCAGACACTCCATTTTGTGCTCCATTTTCTTCGCACAACTTCCGGGTCAATTTAGGCCGATTTATTTTCGACCATAAAACCTGATTTAATTTCCAATTTAATTTCGGGACCCGATATCGATCCAACCTAGTCAACCCGAAGTATGGACGTGGCCCATACGAAGCCTACTACCCACATGAAACTTGTGTCCCATTTATTGGAGTCTCCGCATATTATTTATTTTCCCATGATTATAAATCCCTATTTTAATTCCATTATTGCACCCGGTCCGATTTTGACCCGACCCGGCTCTACCGAACCCGAACCCAAGCTCCATATTGTTCTCCCATGACTGCTCAAATACCCCGCAAGATTTTCCTATTTTTCCTATTTTGGAAATATTTCTCTCTCTCTCTCTCTCTATCTCTCTTTATATATATATACCTACATATATATATATATATTAAATAAACACTCTTTCTCTCTCTCCCTTTACACCTATACCTACATCCCTCCCTCTCTCTCTCTACCAGCACACACTTTCACCCCCCCTAGCCGACATCTCTCTCTCTCCTTTTAAAATATCAACACTCTCTCTCACTCTTTCTACATATACACTCACACATATATATAATTCTCACTCTCTCTCTTTCTAAACCTCACACACCCCCTCACCTCCACCTCACAGCACCCCCCCCCCACCTGTGGACCGACCTACTTTCCTCACTCTCTCTCTCATCCCATAATATCAACTCTCTCTCTCACTCTCTTTATATTACATACACTCATAAACAATTCTCTCTCTCCCTCTCTCTTCATTTTTAAAACATACCACCACCACAGCCGAAGTCTTTCCCCCCCCATTGGCCGAGCTCCTCCCGAGCTCACCCTCACCATTCTTCTCCCCATCACCTCCTTCCTCCCTCTCCTCCGCCTACTCTCCACCACTTCATCACCATCATCAACTTCATCATCTTCATATTCATCATCACCATCATACTCACCACCCTCAACTATTTCATCACCATCACCAACACCATGCACCACCACCCCCACTCCAACACCGCCATTGCGCGTCCCCGCCGTGCCCGGCCCTGCGCCGCCGCCCGACGTGGCCGGCCCCGCCCCGCAGCAGCGCTGGCAGCAGCCGCTGCAGCCGCGCGTATACATGCGCGTGCGCGCATGGGCGCATGGCGCGCGCCGCCGCGGCAGCCACCGACCACCGACGACCCCCTCCACCGACGCGCGACCCCCGACGACCTCCCCCTGTCAACCACCGGCCTCCCCGACGTGTTAAACACACGATTCGTGCGTTTACGTCGAAATCCCGTCGACGCGCGCGCGAGAAGTTTCAGAAATTGTGTTTCGGGACAGCAAGTTTGTGCGCATTTTTCGGGAGATCCGACCGTTGGATCGGCGATCTCTTTGATCCGTCGCAATTTCGGTATATCCATCTTCACTCCTGTCAATTTTTGCCCGTTAATTTTGTCGTTTGATACCTCAAAACTGGCCACCAAGTTGACGTTTTAAATTGAACTGTTTTTGGACAGTTTCGTGGAGCCGACTTCGTCAGCTCGTAACTTTGCCGTCGCAGCTCCGTTTTGCGCACCGTCAGTTCCGGTGCACAGCTAGTATAACCACCTTCCTGTCTCCTTTAGTTTTCATTTCGTTTTAAGCACGTTTGGTCGGTCGAATTCGACGCCAAAGTTGGCCGTCCGAATTCTTTAATTTGCACTTGTAAAATTCCATTTTTGAACCCGGGACTCCGGATTCAATTTCTGACACCACCAGTAGACTCGTGGCGTCGTTCTGGCATGTTTTGATATAAAATTTGCCTAGTTTTGAGGACGTGGACCCGGGCACGCTTTTCGGTGCAACGCGGGCCCCACTGTCCGGGTCAACGGGACTTTTTGGCTTCGGCTCATCGGAATCCGATTCTGGATATACCGTTGAGTTCGTATCGTCATTCTGGACTCGTTGACATATAATTTGCTGAGTTTTGAAGACATTTGCTCCGGCACGCATTTCCGTGCAAACCGGATACCAAGTGTCGCGTCAACGTATCATTTTGAGATCGGCACATCGGAATCCTATTCCGGATATACCGTTGGGTTCGTATCATCATTCTGGATTCGTGAACATTAAATTTGCTAGGTTTTGTAGACTTCTATCCCGACACGCTTTTCGGTGCAAAGTGTGTCCAACGGCGGACATCATTTTGACCCGAAATTACCGTTTTGCCCCTGTGTCCAAATTGGACTTATGGGTAGGCTATCCTAGCTGATTTGACCGTTCTGGACACGTTGGTGATATTTATTTTATCGTCCGACAACATCTGTAGATTTTGATTATGTATTATCCTTAATTTATAATTAATTATTTTTCTAGATATTGTTACTTTCTGGTTTTGAATTTTTACATATTTTTAATTACTGTAAAAATCTTGGAAAAATGGTATTTAAATATTATGTTAATTTAGATAATTTATTATAATTTTTCTAGCATTTAATAAGAACTTTTGGTATTTTATAAAAATAGGAAAACAGAACTCATTTTCGGTATATTTATGTTTGCTAATTTTTAATAAATATTTATGAAGGTTTATAAATTCCAGAAAAATTAGTATAAATTTCTATAATTAACAAGGATTATTTTGGTACTTTATTTTATATATATTTAAGCTTTTTGTCTATCTCTAAAATTGTTGGAACATAGTGTACAGTAGATTTAATTATTGAATAATTACGGCTTGCAACTTTTTGTGTTGTTTTGTGTTTTAGTCATATTGGACATCACCCCGCACTAGTGTAAAGACCCTAGAGAGTTAGTTTGTGTATAGTGACACTTCATATTAGTCTTTTATGCTAGAACATCACTTAGCTAGTATCCAGTTAGGACTCGTGTCACACCACTAGTGTAATTTGAACATAGCTTAGAACTGAGATTATACTATTTTGACAGGACATCGGACATCAGTAGCTACATTTACATATCCTTGACTTGCTGGAGGCAAGTACATCTACATACTCATTTACTGTCTTTTAATGCTAGAACATGTATTAACCCTGTTAAAAGACTGATCCTTGAGGTAGCAAGTTATGTCTTCACATGTTGTATCACTTTCAGTACCGGCCATGTTTAGTACAGCTCTTATATCTTCACATGCTTCTTACGGGTTCTCAGTACAAGTTTCACTATGCTTTAGACTGCTCTGAGTATTCACATGTTTTTACTGCTCTCGTATCTCCCACATGTTAAATAACGGGTTAAGGGGAAACTGTTAGTAGTGTACGTGAACATGACCCCCTTCTCCGTATGTACTTACCGCGCTCGGGGACATTCTATATGCGACCTTGCCGTATGTTTCTGAATCTCGCGTTTGTGTATGGATATACACCGATGCCGTTCGTGCACGTGTGGGCACACCAGAAAAACTTGATATGTACCACAGTACATCCTGAATCACCTATTGACCGATTCACGTACATGCTACGGTTTTAAACTTTTAAACTATATGTGGTCATTTGTAGAAATGACAAATTAAACCATGATATGCCATGTTCCCTATGTTACTATGATACTATGATCCCAGTTGTACCATGAGGCCATGTTTCCAGTATTTCCTGTTTATAGACTTATCACACCATGTTTCTTGTTGTACATCTCTTTCATTATATGTTCAGTACTTTAGTTGTAGAGGTTGTACTTGCTCCCGTCCTGACAGGATAACGTTGTAGGTATACTTTTCGAGGAGGAAATGCTATGTGTTACATATTATGGTACTGCATTGAGGACCTGGCCTTAGCTCCAGTAGAGGCCCCAGCGGGGAACCTTGCTTAGATATCTTTCTCGTGTTTTGGGACTGAGACTTTGGTATGTTCTTATATTTGGATACTGGACTTTGTCTCCAGTTAGATACTTTGGTTATGTATTATTAAGTCTGTGCTTATGTTACCTTCGCTTATAGATGCTGTGTTGTGATGAACATTTAAATGTGATTTTAGAACTGTTAGTAGCTTAGATCATTTATTGTCTATTCTTAGAACAGCTTACTGCGCTTTAACCAAGCGTAGGCTGGACATGGCTCGGCCCGGCCCAACAATTTGGGTAACGGGTCGTGACACATTTACTCCTCCACCAAACCCTAACCCACTTGTGAGAGGCAAGTACATCTTGCACACCATGAGGGATTTCATGCATCCCCATTTATTTTTAGTCCATGTTGTTCATCTTCTCTTCCTCTACAAGTTTAGGTCTTGAAGTTCTTGATTTCCATGGATGGTTGGGTGTAGATCTAAGTTTTAAGTTTTGGTTTTCATATGAATTTTAGGGTTTTGATCTATCAAATATTGTTGTTTTCGAAAATAAGTGGTTCCATGTTGTAGAGAATTTAATTCTACTAAATTTTGGCTTTTGAAAAGTTAGATTTCGATTTATTTTGTGGAAGTTATGGCCAAAAGTATTTTTGTTCGTTTCTATATTCATCTGCAGCATGAGGCGCATGTCGCAGTAGCCGCATATGGTGTCGCGAATGAGCCGCATGAGGCGCATGTCGCAGTAGCCGCATATGGTGTCGCGAATGAGCCGCATGTCGCAGTAGCCGCATATGGTGTCGCGAATGAGCCGCATGGGACGCATGTCGCAGTAGCCGCATATGGTGTCGCGAATGAGCCGCATGGGACGCATGTCGCAGTAGCCACATATGGTGTCACGAATGAGCCGCATGGGACGCATGTCGCAGTAGCCGCATATGGTGTCGCGAATGAGCCGCATGAGGTGCATGTCGCAGTAGCCGCATATGGTGTCGCGAATGAGCCGCATGAGGCACATGTCGCAGTAGCCGCATATGGTGTCATGAATGAGCCGCATGAGGCCGCATGTCGCAGTTGAGCCGCATAGATGTCGCGGTTGGGCCGTATAGGCCGCATGTCGCAGTTGAGCCGCATAGATATCGCGGTTGGGCCGCATAGGCCGCATGTCACAGTAGCCACATATGGTGTCACAGTAGGGCCGCATGAG
This sequence comes from Iris pallida, assembly GCA_029216955.1. NCBI lineage: Eukaryota > Viridiplantae > Streptophyta > Magnoliopsida > Asparagales > Iridaceae > Iris > Iris pallida. Next base: position 9,914 of record JANAVB010020913.1, on the reverse strand, counting down.
TCGCATGTCGCAGTTGGTCCGCATGCATGTCGCAGAATAGGCCGCATATGCCTATTTTGGTTGTTTTTGACTGTTATATATCCTATTTTGACTGAATTGTGGCTAGAATTTTTTTCAACTCCCAATATAAAAGTTGTAGATCTTTTTCTTGGCTTCAAGAATATGTTACCAACTATTTTATACTAGTTATAGACTCGACCATGCTTAATACCAATTTGACTTTCATGACTTGTCACGAATTGACCCCGACTGTTACTTTGACTAATAATTGATCATGCGTTCCTAGTTGGAACTAAGAGACTGGCTAGTCGTCTTATTAAATTGAATGAATGAGACACGTTCATATTAACTATGAACTATTATAATCGATTGGCCGATCCCGAATATTGACATACAGGCACACATGCAGGCTTCAATTTATTTATTTATTTTTCTACAAAAGTAGCATGTGTACTTGATGGTCAAGGCATGATTATTCCGTGGTTAGTTTTGATTGTTGCATTACGCTATGTAAGACCGACAACCTAACCGTACGGGTATTGTTGTAGAGTTGGGCATATCGTACTTGTACGGAAGTACTCATTTGAATGACCATGACCCACGACATGGGATTTCGCTTAACATAGAGGCTATTAAGATAAATAAAATAATGATCGCATGGAGAGAATGGATTCCCGAGTTCTTACATGGCAGCCCTCTTGGGACTATTAAGTGCCCGACAGGCCGGCTGGTTCCCACAGGTACTGCAAATCTGTCACACGGGCAGGGAGCGGTATCTGCTTATACTATTTAATTGTACATGGAATACTAACGACGAGTGTCCCGCTGGGACTCGTCTAAATACATGATTAGCACAATTGATTGATTGGATAGACTAGCCTTGCTTGCACATAGTAAGAACTGAGGAATCCTTTATTGCATAATTCCAGGATAACTTGGAACTCACAGTAGCAAGCCGTAGTAGTTGCATGGCCGTTTAAATTGATTTGTTTGTGTACTGTACCTACTCTGTTACCTAACTAAGATGATCAGAATGTCAGGGCATGACGGGCCAACTTCTGTCCTTGTTTGGTTGGGAGGTTGGTTCGAAGTGTCGTGATGTTATGTGAATCCCAGTGGCAAGTAGAGATCTACTTATCATATTCTCTTATTAGTGGTTTTAATTCCTCATATCGTGCTTCCTTGCGGTACTTGCTGTTAGAGGTCTAACCTCTCTGGTTTTGTATGGCCAGATTTAGAGCCGGTCCCCGAGGACTCAGCTTACTTCCACCTCCAAGATGGTCAATACTAGAGGGATGATCGCAGGAGGACTCGAGTGGGTTCCTTACTTCCCCACTCGTTTTGTTATTTACTTAATACCTTGCCGTTTGGTACCGACATGTTAGTCGGATTGTCTTGTACTTACTTTTACATAATTGTAATTAAGTCAGACTGCAGCTGATAACAATTGTGTACACTTTGCTACATCATCTGACTATGTTTTATAAAGCCAGATATCAAAAACATTTTGACTGAGCGTTTGGAACGTCTTACTGCTTTATCTTACATGTTCTCTATTTCTGTTTCTTATTTAAATGATTGAGACAATAGATGTGAAATGACCATAGTGAGACTTTCATGTAGTATGCACCCCCTCGTCTTTTAGACAGCATTGATCGTATTATACGGTATTCATCTACCCGTAATACGTAGCTGGCTGAGTCATTCCCCCGCTCTCCAGTATTCTGGTTCTGGGGCGTGACACACGAGATGATCGTCATTTATGATGAGGGGTTGGCACCCTTAGATCCCGAGCTTTCCCGCGGGCGGATCGGAAAAGCTTCACTGGTTGAGGAGGCAAGTTTACGTCCCGTAGTAACGGCAGCCGACTGTACTTTTCGAACATGGGCCACCCATTTGGGGTTGGCTATGGACAAAACTTCATCAGACGGCTCATCGGGGTTGCCACTTTGCTTCTCCTCCTGTCGGTTGGTTGCAACATGTTCATGGCCTGTGGCCGGGCGCTTCGAGGTACGGTTACTTTCTCCTGAGTCTTCATTAATTTCTGGGTTCAGATTTTGTGATTCATCCCGTTGATTGGTGCCGCAATGGTTATAATTGGTAGGTTTGTTGAAAATCACCAAAGCCTGGTTTGGGTTCAGCTCCACAGGCACGTCCTCCTTGGCCGGCTCGTCTGGGCCCGACCGCTTCCCCAAGACGGAGGTGGAAGTCCCCCCTGGAGTTGGGTTGGCCCCACACGCCCTCTCTCCATCGCCCATGATGGTATCATGATCCATCCTCGTAGAACTTTCATTGTTGGTCTTCTGACGCAGTAGAGTGCTCCTCGAATCCTGTTGTTGTTCATCTGGGTGAGCTGTCTCAGTAGTACCTACATTTTTGCGGCAACTGGTCTTCGTGTGTCCGAAGCATTTGCACCTATCACACGAAGGAGGGACCCATTCATATTCCACGTCTTGTTGTATCCATTCACCGGTTGGAAGCACAATGTCTATGGATTTCGGCAACGATCCATTAGCAGCAATTTCGACGAATACTCGCGCATATGAAAATCGTTGTCGTCGAGCCGTGGGGAAGTCAGTGCGGATGGGGGTGCCTATCATACTCGTGATCTTCATTATAGAGGGGATGCTGCATAGCTGCGGGAAGAGCCATGGCAGGCGAACCCATATCGGGACAGTGGAGAGTCTATCCTTCTCAAAATTAGTTCCAGGCAACCATCTCTTGAGTACCACCAGTCTACCGTCGAATGTCCAGGGGCCGCCCTCCAGGACCCTCACTAGATCCTCTTCCAGCGCGAACTTAATAAAGTAAAATCCATTTTCTCTGGAAGATAACTCCATGGTTCCCTTTGGCCGCCAGGTTCGTTGAGCGAACGCACGAAGGTGACCGAAGAATGGTCTGTTACCCATAACATATAAGACTAGGGTGTTTTTCCAGTATTCCATGGTCTCCTGCAGGTCATCCGTCGTGATCTCCACCACCTTTTTCCCATTAATGACGCTAGGTTCAATATATTGCAGATCCACCTCCTCTTGCACCGCCGCCGGTCTGCAGATTTCTGCCCATGTCACCGGCTTCGACCATGCTCCTGGATCGCCCAGATGATTTGTCGCTCGTGCGCGGGGTGGGGGTTCCCGCTCCGATGCAACCGCCTTGCCTTTGTTCACTGGGTCCGATCTTCTTTGCTCTGGGTCTATGGCCCGATCTCGTGACACCGGCGACCCTTGGAACATGGCCTGCTCGCTCCTGGACTTCGCCCTGTCTGATGTCGCCGGAGGCCTGTAAGACGGCCGAGGACGTGACCCCCTTCCCCTTGTCCCTGCCGTTTCGGCACGCGTCGCTGCGAACTGCGTAGGTCCAGGTTTGCCGCGGCGGCGCCGGACCACAGTGGTCCAGCCGCCGGCCTCCTCGCGCAGATCAGGGCGTCCACCGCTGGAGTCCTCGCTCAGGTCGAGCCATCCGCCGCTGGAGTCCTCTCCAGGTTTGCCGCGGCGGCCGCTGGAGTCCTCTCCAGGATCGCCCAAATCCGGAGCTAACCCTAACATATTGTTTATATATATATATATATATATATATATATATATATATATATATATAAACCTTAATTTTTATATTTGATGAACGTTATTTAGCTCATCTGGGTAAGTAATATAAATTTAATTTATTTAAGAGGTTATGTGTTCAAAATATGGATAGCACTATTTTTTTTTAATATTTATAAAGATTTTATATTATGTTTATCTTTATTTTTTTAGTAAATATATTTTTGCTCCCCTGCATAATTTTAGTAAATTTTTACTTCCCATGAAAATATTTTTAGGTCCGCCACGGCTGGAAATTAAAAGAAGTAAGATTCATTTTCATCTTGTTTTATCTTAACCTTATAAAAGCTAGTTTCAATTGGGTTGCATAAAATTTTAAGTTGACATAAACACATGTTGGAAATGAGGTGTGATCCGAATCGGAGTTTGTCTATGAGGTACGATATTGAATTGGACCCATATGTCTTAAAAGAGATTTGTCATTGTAAGGTCTCAATCAATTTCAATTATCTATATCTCATGATTTTACCTCTTACCCAATATGAAACTAAATTATCAACACCATTGTCACCTTCTTTTAGCGCTCAAACGAAAACGGGATACAATCCAACAATAACCACACTAGTGTTATGTCAATTATGAGGGACTCCAATCATCTCATGGACCCGTTCATATAATCAATTTATCTGCTAAGAAAAAAAATCATAACTTTCATGTACACTAATTAGTGCTGGTTCTGTCAATTATCTCTCATCTTAGTGGCCGAAGTGGAAAACATTTGTCTTTTTTGTTGGAAGCGTATTATTATTTTTATTTGACGAAACTGTATGAGTTGTATAATTTCTAAATGCATAGGTTGGACATCAAAATAAAGAGTGTCGTTATTGGCACTACAAAAATATTATCTTATACTCCTCTTAATTTTTCTATCATTCATATTCCAAATATATTCTGCATTAACATTATTGGCTTCCTGCACTCCTCTCCACAAATTAACGTGAGATTTAATACATGAGTAGATTTCGAATTTGAATAATAGAAAATTAAAGAGGAGTTCAAAATTATATTTTAGGAATATGAATAACAGCATTCAAAATAAATTAATGCTAGTCCACGTGTTAATAAAAAAAATAAAAAATCAGGTTCGGATGTTAAAAAATGCTGAAGTAGTAAGCATGAATCATAAGTATTGCTGCATTGGATTATTGACTGCAGCCATTGTCGGCAGATGGACGAATATTAGAAAACTTTTTTCAACAAAATACAGCTATCGGCGGCTTCAGAGCCAGCCGAGCCGAGTCCGACTGAAGAGTCGACTCATGAGTGATGTGTTCTAAAGTACCATGCATGGGTGTTGGTGGTGCGTTTTCGCCAACCCCCACATCCTCGCCACCGACACGAAAGACTGTCGGTGGCGCCAAGAGCCGGTGACGTCATCCATCCGCGGAAGCAGCTAGGAACATAGATATTGAATCTGGATATTTCCGGTCCTAAGTCGGGAGAGTAATTAAATCTAATAATGATCAATTATACTATTTGGCTCTCAAATATTTGAACAAAGTTATCTTTTATTATATGACATCTGACATGACAGTTTACGTAGTAGCTGACATGACAAATTCTAACCTAAAATATTAATTATTTAAATTTTTTTAATATTAATATTAATATTAATATTAACATTAATATTAATATTAATATTAATGTTAAGATTAACGTTAATATTAATATTAATATTAACATTAATATTAATATTAATGTTAATTTTAATGTTAAGGTTAATTTTAATGTTAATTATCATACTAATTTTAATTTTAATTTAAATTTTAATGTCAAATTTTGCTATGACAGCTGTCATGTCAACAACTATGTTATATGTCACATAATGAAATATGACATCACCCAAATATTTTGAAAGCCAAATAGCATTTTGAATAATAATAGAAAATAAATTAACCGAACCTAGCTGACTCTTGTGATCAAGAAAAAATGTATAATTTTTTAGCTAGACGGGAGGTCTCAAAATTGAACCGCGAAAAAATATAAGATCTAAATAATATGCAAAGCAGCATGAACAAAGTTTCGGACACTACGTCGACTATAGCACCAAAAAAAAAAAAAAAAAAAAAAAAAAAAAAAAAAGAAGAAGAAGAAGAAAAGAAGGAAAGCTGCATGATGTGTACGGCAACTTGACAACAAAAATCCAGTATTATTGGTGCCACAAAAGATAATCAAAAAACCACAATTTTGACAATAATCTGTATATAGCGACCAAGATTTGTGGTTTTATCCAAAACTCCACAACAATTTATAATTTTTTTATTATTAATTATTAAAAAAATCAGTTCGTGGATGCTGATGATAAATTTCCGGTCTCTTGTCAAAACCTGTTTTCCTGTCAATTTTAAAAACCGGCACAAATTACAAACCAAGGCTATTTTAACATTTTTTTTAACATAATTGTATTTAAATCTTCATGGTGAGAGGAGATATAATATTTAAAAATGTTATTTGGCTTCCAAAAAAATTAGGTGATATCATCTTCCATTATGTGGCATATAACATGACTTATAACATGAGAGTTGACATAACAAAATAACATTAAAATTAATATTAAATTAACATTAATATTAAATTTAACATTAACATTAATATTAACTTTAACATTAACATTAACAATAAATTTAATATTAACATTAAATTAAAATTAGCATAACGTTAATATTAAAACTAATATTAATATCAAATTAACATAAATATTAATATTAACATTAATATTAATTAACATTAACATTAATTTTAAATTAATATTAACATTAAATTAAATTAGCATTAGCACATTAATAATAAAAAATTTTGAATAATTAATTTTTGGGGTTAAACATGATATGTTAGCTGCTATGTCAGTTGCCATGTCAGATACTACATACTGGAAGATAACATCATCCAAAAATTTTGGGAGCCGAATAGTGCAATCGTATAAATTTTTTTTTTATACATAATTATATTTAAATCTTCATGGTGAGAGGAGATATAATATGGGCATTATTACGCATTGTTTATATAGAGTAGTTGCATCCCATGATGGGCAAAAAATATATATGCATTGTGGGCCAACACTTTGATTCGATTAATTTAAAACAAGGACAGTCGGCAAGAATAAAAATGCATGAAAGGATCAAAACTAAAATTGTGAATAATCCTCCATAATTAAGTCTTACATTTAAAGCCTATATTCTGATTAAAAGAATTCGGTTCTTAATTTTTCTTTTAATTGAAAATTAATTTCATCGTTATGGTACACTTTTAAATTACTATTAGTTTTTTTTATCAGAACTTTTTCAGAAAATTTACTGTAGCGATAATAATTTTAATAATATTTGTTGAAACGATAGATGTTTGAAAATTTTTGTCAAACAATACAATCCGACAGACAGTTTGTCGGAAAATGGACATGTTTGAAAATCCGCCAGACTGACTGTCGGAAAATGAGCATCGGCTCAAATTCCGACAGTCCATTTGGCTGAAATATAGCTTTTGGGTGGAATTGGTTTAAATTGTTTACGGTTTGAGTTGGGTGGTGGGTTAGTTTGGGTTTGGTTTTTTTTTTTTTTTTGGTTGGGTTGGGTTGGTTATTATTGTTGGGGGTTGGGTTGGGTTTGGTTTTTTTTTTTGGTTGGTTATTATTGTTGGGGGTTGGGTGGAGTTGGAGTTGGGTTGGATGGTTTTGGTTTTTTTTTTTTTTTTTTGGGTTGAGATGGGTTATCTTTGTTGGGTTTCTAACGTTACAATTCTCAACGTTACAATTGTAACGTTCTAATTCCAATGGCTATATTGAGCCACCACCATCTATAAGTATCAAACCAATTCACAGCATCTCTCTCATTCACTTTACTACATCTCTCTCATTCACTTCACAACCTCTCTCTCATTCAGCAAAGCCGAAGCTCCTCTCTTCCTACAGAAAGTTCATCTTGTTGTCAACATGGATGGAAATCTAACAATTCTATGCTCGCTTGGTGGTGTACTAAATGAGTTAGCGTATCAAGGGGGTTTAACCCAAGTTCTTTTAGTTGATCGAAATATTTCATTTCTTATTTTACATAATCTAATTATTGATCAATATTCTATCGACTACGAATTTATATTAGTACATATTTTCGTATCTAATTGTATAAATGTAGATAGTGAAGATGCATGGAAATTTGTTCTTCAAGTGAATGCACAATCACCGTATATTAATATCTATGTCACTCCGCCCCCATCTATGAATGTAAGTAATATACCTGCTTGTAATACTTTTAACGCTGGTCCTAGTTCTTCTCATCAAGTTATTCCATTTACTGAAGAAGGACATGTAGTAGATGATGTTAATAACGATGACGAAAATAGTGATGATCTAATTGAAATTTAGATGATGAATTTGATGATTCTGTTGATAGTCTTAGCACTCCTGAATTATTTATTGGAAACAATTTGAGAATCGTTCTAAATTTAGAAGTTTTATTAGTGATCTAGCAATTAGACGTAATTTTACTTGTTCAGCTACTTTAAACAATGCTACTGGAATTATATATAAATGTAATAGTTCAAATTGTCATTGGAGGGTATACGCTAAAGCCATAGGTAGAGGCGAAAGATTTTCTATTGCAACGCTAGAAAATATTCATTCTTGTTTAGGTGGACTTACAACTGGTTCTCATCCATTAGCTACCACTGTATGGGTTAAAAATCAGATTATTGATAAAATTCGAGATAATCAGTCGTATAGTCCATCTTGTGTTGTAAAAGATATATTTAGGGAACATCGAATACATATTAAATATTGTAAGGCTTGAAAAGCTAGAGAACTTGCTCTTTCCGAAATATTTTATGAAGAACTGCTTCTTCTTGTTCTTCTTCCTCCTCCTCCTCTTCTTCTTCTTACTTCTTCTTCTTCTTCTTTTCCTTCTCGACTTCACAGCAACCAACAAGCCAACATTTTACTCTCCCCAACAACCCAACACTTTACTCTCCACCTACCAACCAACCAACCAAGCCGGGTTTTTTTTGTTTTTTTAAACAAACATAAGTCAACCGAACAAGTGAACCGGGGGGGGGGGGGGGGGGGGGGGGGGGTTCGATTTCCGACAGTGTGTCTGTCGGAATTTGGAGTCACGTCCAAATTCCGACAGACCGTCTGTCGGAAATTGGGTTTCCCCAATTTCCGACAGACCGTCTGTCGGAATTTGGACGTGACTCCAAATTCCGACAGACACACTGTCGGATCTTATCGCTCTGCTTAATTACTTAAACTATTATCGTTTTTAGTAATTATTATTAAAAATTTTATTGTACAGTAAATTTTCTGGAACTTTTTTCTTAAAATTTATGGAAAGGTGTGTTGACCACGTAGCACCCGTGCCCGTGGTATACATTATCGAATAATTTAATGCCATCTTGTTGTCTGTGCTTGCTCGTGTTAAATATTATAATATTGAATTGATTAATTACACAATAATATCCGAACAATTTTTAACTCTTAAATTTACATTTCTTAGAGCATCTCAAACCCTATTGTCTTGTTAAGTGTTGTGAGTCTTAGGTGGCTCCTATGTGGCATGAACCACAAAAAAATGTCTTGTTTATGTGGCAAAATTATATTTCAAAAGACAATGAGATAGAAAAACTCTCTCCAATGCAAAAGTGTTGAGGAGACAATAAAAAGTATTTTTTCCAACTTCCAACTTTTTTATAAATATTTCTATTCATAATTGATGATGTGGAGACAAAGTCATTGTGAAGTGCATTGTCTAGATCTAGACAACCAACTTCACAATCTCCTTGCCATGTCATTGTCATGTCAACTTCATGTTTTATTCTACATTTGCATTGGAGAAGAATTTTTGGAATGAAAGTTTGTCATTCCTATGTGGCAACCATTTTTTCTAAACTCACAATAGGGTTGGAGATGCTCTTAATCTTTAAGATTTTCAAATTGTCACCTTCAAAAAAAAAAAAACTTTAAGAATTATTATTTCGTGCATGGCATAGGTACATAAAGTCCATTTGAATCAAGGTTCACAGTATCGGTATCGAAATCGGTATGGGACTATTCCTATGAGTATTGGTATCGACAATATCGGTAGTATCGACGGTTTCGGATCAGAGTATCGGATGTTTTGGTATCAAAAAACAAATAATTATTAATAAATTATTTACATTTAAGAACATATATTTTATACATTTAGGCATAATTTTAAGTATTTTCAGTGTTATTCCTTAGTACTTTTGAAATTAAATGAAATATGAGTCACCCTTACCGATTGGTTTACGTACAATAGATTGATTTTCTTCTTTTACATGCTTTTACAACCTTATTATGCTTGAAAC
>JANAVB010020912.1:0-44839 GCA_029216955.1 Iris pallida | reverse complement strand
ATTTTCTATGAAAATTAATATTTTCCTATGGACTGGGCCAGTTTTATTTTCCACGTTTTGAAGGAAAAACATGAAAAATGATAGATTTCTTGAAAAATCCATGGAAAATATAAGTTACCTAACACTATAATTGGTGAAAAATTTTGATAGAAATATTTTCCATGGGAAAATAATCTCAATCAAACACACCTAATGTCAAATGTCCAACCATGTAAACCAAACACACTATAATTCTGATAGTGTAGTAATGGATTATTGAGCATTCTATTAATTTTGTAACTTCATTGTGAGAATTTTCTTCAATATAGGATTTAAACCAACATTAGTTTGTGTTATATATGCAACATCTTAGTTGACTATTAGTGGACATAATTTATAAAATGTTTATTATTATAAATTGTGATGATGAGAAATATTAAGGGTGATAGTTTTGGATATTTACCATCATTATTCAAAAATGAGAACAATTCATGCACAAACACATCTAAAATTATAAAGACTTCAAAACTGCTCAAAATGAGCCGTCTAAACAATATATATTATATATATATTATATCTATAATATATATATAGATATATATATATATATATTTTTTTTTTGAAGCATGGGTACTTGTGGCGAACTCGCCTCCACGATGCTCGAACTCCGACACCATTGGGCCGCTTATATATATATCTATATATATATATATATTTAGATATATATATATATATATATATATATATATATATATATATATCACTGTCTAATTAAAAAAAAAATTAATTAATTTCTAGACCTCACATTGTATATAAAATACTAAACTTCTAATATTATCTAACCAGATAGTATTATATACTAAACATATATCCAAAGTCCTTAAATATATCTATAACAATCATAATCAAAATATATTCAATCAATTTAAACTATTTAAGTTTATACAACTAAACATATATCCAAAGTCCTAAAAATATATATTAACAATTCTAAATAAATATAACTAAATTAATTATTTAAATTATTTACAATATTTAAATTATTCTTTTAATTTTTTTAACAATATAAGAAAGAAATTGTAATCATATTGCCTAAAATAAAATATTTTGACTAAACTTACTTGTGTAAAGAACCGAGCAACCCACAGAAACTTGATTTGTTAAGATAGGAAGATTGAATACAATGCTTCTTTAGCACTTTCTTATCGTATATATATTTCAATTTGAAAGAAAAATTATAAGATAATTAAATAATAGATTATAGTAGATAATTAAAAACATGTACAAAAAGCCAATGTAGCCTAATAGACGAGTAATATATATCAAAAACATGGAATAAGAAATGACTAGCATATTATTGGAAAGTTAGAATTGTTGACAATATAGGACAAACTCCGTGATTGGATACAATGATAACAAATTTTGCTCTGGTGAGCATTATCGGTTTTGGATCGAAAATCAAACTTAATCGAACGAACGATAACTGATTTATTTCGGTTTCAAAAAAAATCGTTCGATTTCGTTTCAAAATACTAAAATTTCTTATTTGGTTTTGATTTTCATTTTGGGTTTAGGTTTTCAAAATACTAAAAAAATTGGTTTTGCATTCCATTTTGGGTTTCAGTTTCGTCCAAAACCGAATAAATTTATAGGGTATTTTGTATAAGGGTACCAAGTTTTTTTTATATAATTAGGCTTTGGGTACTGGGTTTGTCCGTTTTAGACTTTGGGTACTGTAACTTTTTAGTGACACATTTAGTGACGAACGTTCATAGTTAAAGTCTTATTTCGTCACTGAAAGTCCACTTTTGTCACTAATGTGTCACTAAAAAATTCGAATACCCAAATTCTAAAACGGACAAACCCAGTACCCAAAGTCTAATTATATAAAAAACTTGGTACCCTTATACAAAATAACCCAAATTTATACAATTATGTAAATACTCTATATTCTTTGCATTTTTTTGTGATTAAAATTGTGTATATTTTTAAACAACAATACTATGTGTTTTGAATTTCAACTTTGATAATTTAATTAACAACTTCTCTAACTTTGTGCACAACTTTGAAATTCAACAATATGTGTATAAAAATTATTAAATTTTAATATAATTTAACCACGATTCCAACTTTGGGTCCGATCCATTAAACAATATAAATAGTCCAACCGAAAACCAAATTATGGAATTTATTATTCAGTTACGGTTTTGGTTAATTCGGTTCGGTTTCGATTTTGAATTTTTAGAATTTTAGTTTATTCAGTTTTGGCTAATTCGGTTTGGTTGAAACCGAATAAACCGAACGCTCACCCCCTACTGGTAAGGAGGAGAGGTCAGTTAAATGAGCAGCTAGGATTACAGACATGCATAAATAAACACTGATTAAAATGCTTAGTGTTGCACAAGATTTAGTCTTTAAGAAATGAATGAAAAAGAATGATTCTAAATCTAATCCCAAAAATAGATTAAAGACTTCATTCTGTTGTTGTTAGTATTATTTTTATATTATGAAGATCTTATAAAAATTTGAAGAATAAGAATATTCTAATCATCCTTAAGACCTCGTTTGGTTCGCCGAATCTCCGGGTTGGAAAAGGAAAGTGGTTATTTTTCTATGTTTGGGTGCCAAAGGAATTGAGGAGGAAAAGGAAAGTGATTCCCAATGGAGAGAAATTAGGAGGGAAAGTGATTTCATACATCCAAGCAAGGAATCACTTTTCCATATTGAAGTAATCACTTTCCTTTCCAAATTCTTTGGCATTTCAAACATTGGAAAGGAAAATCAATGAAAATAAAATTTCCCAAAAGAAAGAAAATGACAAGGAATTACTTTTCTTCCCTTCCATTCCGCGATCCAAAGGGGTTAAATGCCCGAAGTACTAGAGAAACAGTGAATCACAGAGAAATGATTAAAAAATTCAAGGTTTTTCTTGAGTACAATATTTTTTTAATATGATGAGAGGTATGTACTTGAACTAAAAGGAGAAGGAATTAGATTTTTTTTTTTTAATAAAAAAACCTTACAATTTAATATGTATTGTTTCCAAAGTTTTAAACCTATAACCTCCGCTGCCGACAATACAAATCAAAATTTAGGTTGTCTAAATTGAGGGAACTTTTGTGGAGGAAAAAAAAAAAATTTAGGGAAGAAAAAAATGGAGGATAGTAATAAAGTAAAGTTAATTTTCATTCCTTTGTTTGGATGGACAAAAAGTAGGAAAAAAAAAGTTTAAAATTAATTGTTTGTTTATATATAATATATATATATATATATATATAGATATATATATATATATATAATATATATATGTTTATATATATATTTTATATATATAAAATATATATATATAACAATATATATATATAAACATATATATATATAATATATATATATATATATATATGTTTATATATATATATATATATATATATATATTATATATATAATATAATAAATATTATATATATAATATATATATTATCTATATATATATATATATATATATATATATATATATATATATATCTATATATATATATAATATATATATATACTCAAAAATTAGGTTGTCTAAGATTTAGGGAACTTTTGTTGAGGAAAAATTTTTAGGGGAAGAACAAATGGAGGGGAGTAAAATAAAATAAAGTTAATTTTTCATTCCTTTGTTTGGATGGACAAAAAAGAGGGAAAAAAGTTTAAAATAATTTTTGTTTGTTTGTTTGTTTATATATATATATATTATATATATATATATATATATATATATATGATTCAATCCGAGACATATGCTCGGGCAGCCGCCCGCACTACCACGAGGCTAGTGTCTTAGGGACGATAAAGATATAATTACCATTTAGTTTTGGTATTCTCAATAATAATTGATTATTACCTTTTGAGGGGTAGTGGAGTAAATTCTCTCAAAATTCTCTCGTCTCTATCTATTTCTTTGGAAAAAAAAATTAGTAGGATCCACATACTTTTTTTCTCAAATTTTTCTCCTCGGTTTTTCTCCTCCCCAAATCATCACTTTTAATTTTACTCTTATTTTTCTCTCAACTATTTTCCTACCATTTTTTTCCCTCTCAAACAGTATTTAGGGTCTGCTTGGATTGAGGGTTAAGAGGGGAAGTTAAGTGAGAGAAAAATAAAATCATGCTTGGTTTGAGGGTGGAGGTTTAGGAGGGAGGGTTATAGAGGATTAAGTGATGGTTTATTTCACCCTCTTTTGTACATTTTTTTAATCCCCCAAATCGGAGGGTTAACGAGGGTAATTAAGAAGTTTTGTTTAAAAAGTCATAAATGCTCCTTATTGTTTATAAAATATCATAATTTTTTTCTCTATTTTTTCTTGTTCCAACATGTTAATCCGTAGCTTCTTAATTTGTGAAGATATTTTGACAAATTCTAATTAAAATTTCAATCAAATTTAATTTTATGACATATGTAATAAGGTTATTTTGGTAACTATCATATTTTTATAATCACCCTCTCACTTAAAACCTCTAATCCAAGCAAGGGTTATTAAACACCCCCACTTAACTCTCCCTCCAATCCAAGTAAGTTCTATGTATTGATCTACTCCCCCTCGCTTAACTCTTCCTCATTTAATCCCACTTAATCCTGCTTATTTTTTTTCCTCGATCCAAGCAGGACCCTTAATGTTACATTTGCGAGGTGTGAGGACACTATTTTCATTTCCGATAGATATTTCATGCCTTATTCGTTTTGGGATCCAAATTAAATAGATGCTTTCAAAATGATAGGCCAACATGCATTTTTTTCACTCTGGTCAAACATTGTTATGTTTTCTAGAATACTGGATGTTATATTTTATAAGAACAGATTGTTTTTGAACCCGAAAATATATTCACAAGGATATGTGTAGAAAACATATTTTATTTCCGGATAACTCATAAATCCATCATTATCGGCAGAAGAGAAGTACATTAATTCTTCAAACTTGACAAGTTCACCCATCCATCCCTTGATTAATTGTCTACTCCTTCACTGAGAACAAAATAGTCACCTCTTACTTGTTACTCCATTGTGGACTAGATTGGAGGAGCCACAATAGAATAAGTGCTCATGTATGCAATCGGTCCTTCTTTTTGAACTTTCAACGTCTATCATTATATTCATATAATTAGACATGTGATAATTTAATCAGGTGTGGAAATTTCAAACATAGTGATAGATTCTTTTTATGTGGATGTTGTATGAGTCAACATTAGTTGGCAAATAACTAGAGGCTTCTTGACAGCATACGTACGTCTGTATCTTGCGTGGTTGTGCAGATGGGCTAGCCGTGATCCTTCAGATGAGGAAGACAATTTGCCATTCTTTAAAATTTAAGATAATTTAATGGACGATACTATGTTGTCCGTCGGTTTGGGTTACAGTTCTGGCCCACGGGCTACATCTCATCCTTTAATTGGAAGGAGGGGGACCAAGGCAGCATGGAGGTCTATGGGGGTGGTTACACGACGGGCACGCTCACGGTTACCTCTTGCAGACCATTTATTATTTTCCTAATTTTATATATAATAAGATAATTTAAATACGTTGGAAGAAGAAAAAAAAATTGAGATAATTTTCTCATAAACATTCCGTTGTCTGACAGAATTTGTGTCGGAGTCTTGGGTGGAATTCATGTGTATATAGATATTTTGTATATAGATAGATATTCATGTGGATATCCTCTACTATGATTTATCCCAAAACAAAAAAACATTGACAGATGCTTCATTGAGTTCTCTTCTTCAAGCCAAAAATAAAAATAAAAAATTGAAGCCAACATGAATTAAACACACACAACCTTTGGTTATGGAGTCTAATGCACTACCATTGCACCAAAATGATTATTAACTTTTAAAGCAAAACATCTTTATATGGATAAATTCTACCAGACCGTCTGGCAAAATATTATGAAAAAAATTATTTCTCAAAACTTCTTCTTTTCAATGAATTTATTTAAAATATCTCACTCTATATAAATATTATCTTAGAATTTAAATTGATTGTCACCAAACCAAAAGAAACAATGTCACTGATGTGAAGTGAAAATGGGTGACCCTCGATCAGGTCTAGGTTGGGCCAGGCCAGTCCGATCTTATGCACTAGTGGGTCAGACCGGACGAACAAAACCTCAATCCACTCTGGCCTATAAACCTATTTGAGCCGGTTCAGAGTACTAGACCGGGCTGAGTTCTGTTCGGGTCCAGGTAGGGTTAAGGCCGACCGGTCGTTTAAAAAAAATTGGCCTGGGTCTGGGCCTTAGACTGGGGTTTTGGACCTTAGACTGGGGTTTTGATTGGAGTATTTAAAAACAATAGCAGCGGTAGAAAAGAAGAAATACAATTAATAAAATAAATTACTTTTATTATTTTTTTTATTTATTTTTAGAAAAACTGAAAGAATGAAAGTACATATTTTATATTTTATCTTCAATTTGTTTCAGTCTTCGTGTACAGTTCTAGGTATTGGTTATGTGTACTAGGATCTAAGATTCCCTCTCCCTTATCATTTGTGACATATAGTAAAATAATCACAATAAATAGATTTGTTTAGTTGGAACATAATTAGAATACTTTGATTTTCATGAGCTGACATTTGTGTTGGTGGTTGTTCATTTTCTAAAGGAAAAACATAAAAATTACTATCAAAACTATTATAAACATTGTAAAAATGATCCAAAAGACCATATTGACGTTTTGGTTAATGTCACGATCCGATCCCAAGATTCTGGTCCAGTCGGATCATGTCCAGCATGTTCCATTGTAAGACGGCGGCAGTAAGCTGTATCAGTCAGTAGTACTCAAGCACAATATTCTAAAATACGAAAAATTAAAAAAAAATTTATTTAAATAAATCAAACATAATGTTGGAACAAACTTAAGTTGTACTAAAATTTACAGCTTTAAATACAATGCTGACTAGGCTACTAAGTAGTCAGCTCAGGTGCCTCCTGGTTGAGTTCAGCTATCTCCTCAGAATTCAGTTCGGGTCTGTACTAAGTACTAAAATTGAGCTCCTCATCATTGCAATCACCTAAAAATGTTGGTCTCCAGTCAGGAGGGAGCAAGAACGTATATCATTCCAGTATTCTAATGATTAAATGATGCAAGAAACAGTTTTAAAGCATTATTATATTTTCTAAACAATAATAAAGAATCAGTAAAACAATAAAATCTCAAGAGTCACAATAATGCAATCTACAATGATTCAATAGTGATTTGAGCGTATAGCAGATCTGTGACGGCTGGTAGATTCAATGTGTATACTAACATTTTGGCCAAATGCTAGTATACGATACAGCTCAACCCCCTGTGCAATAGGGGTTAGCGAGAGAGACAATATAGTAACAGGGCTTTGGTCACAGTTGCTATACTACTTCTCCAATCCCGGAGTCAATGAGTCAATCAAACAATCAATTTGGGCCCGAGAGGGATCCCGTGAATTAGTGTCAATACAGTATATAGTCCTAATGATGCAATGCATTTGATTATTAATTAAAACACGAACATGATTAATATGAAACATGCCTCGCCTTTCTGATACTGTAGGTGGAGACATGAAAAAGGATCTCAAACTTAGGTCCTGAACCCTACATTAATTAAAAATCCGACTTAGATCCAAATACAACCGATTCTATCCAAAGCCAATACCCGAGTCCAAAATCAGACAACAAAACCCATGTCTAACAGAACAAACCAACCCAATTGCTAGCCAATCCAAAATTCACAGAAACAAACCCAAGTCCGAAATTAGACTAACGAGTATCCACACACAACGTCAATATTCGAATCCCGTAACGGGATCGGGACCGGTCATCACAGACAACAACGGGGAAAGATGAACTACTCTGTTAGGAATTATACAGAAAGATTAATGACGAAATCCAAAGGTGGTCTCGGACTCGGATCGACGCGTCGTCACCGGCTCAAAGCCTCGGAACACGTCTGGATGAACACGACAGCGTACTCCGGTAGCCGTTCGGAACGGCGACAACGGCATGGGGCCGCGGGAGTGTTGGTCGTGTGGAGGGCGCTGGCAGCGGGTCGTGGGGACGGCCGGAAGGGCACGTGGACAGGGTTCGACAGCTAGGGCGGGGTTGGCCGCAGAGTCGCGGGTCAGCGTCGACGAGGTACGGGGTCGGGCGTCGTGGTCGCGGGGGCCGGCCGTGAAGGCGAGGGCGCACGAATCGGGTCCGGAGGCACGGAGGTCGGCCGCGGCTAGGGCGCCGGAGGCGGTCGGGTACGGGTTAGCGCCGATGAGGAGTGGTACGGCGAGGGTGCTGGCCTCGCCGGGGTGTGCGCGACGGCGGTCCATAGGGTTAGACGTGAGGGGCGATGGGAGTAGGTTTTGGAAGTTGGGAAGAAAGAGAGAGAGATAGAGGGGGTGCTGGTGTGTTTGTTTCTCTTTTTTTTCCTCTTTCTATAGATAAGTGAGGTGGTGGAGAGAAAATAGAGGGGAGAGGTGAACGTGTAGGAGAGAAATGGTTATGAAGGTTCAAGTGGCTGAGAGTGAGTGAGGATTTTGCTTTTCTTTTATTTTTTGGAAATGGTTTAGGTTTGGAAAGAAATGTTGGGTTTGGGTCCAAACCGAAAATACGATACAACAAGCAATATTCTAATTTAACTAAAATGTAAGTAAATTAACAAACTAATTAATAATGTTGAATATAAAATAATAATAATAATAATATAATAATAATAATAATAATATAATAATATAACTAAAATAGGAAATGAAGCCAATGATTTTTTGTAAATCCTAATTTAATTAGAATCAGGGTTGTGCAACCTTTCTTCCTTAGAAAATTTCATCCTCGAAAATTTAAAGATATGGGCCGGGGTATAATCAAAATCACTTAGCCTTGATCAAAAAGAATTTAAATCATCAGGCACGATCGGATTCTAAGCATGGTCACTAGGTAAAATATAGGCACGATCAGAATTATCTAGATATGATCTGAGATAGAGTTGGAATATTATTGTTATCAAAATTATTTTAGGCACGAAAAAAATCTAGGTACGATTAAAATATAATCAAATGATCATAAAATAGAAGAAAAATTCAAATGAGGTCTCGTAAAACAGAAAAGACAAGAAAGAAACGAACGCCAACAGTTTATTGAGAAGGCATAAAATAATAGAATCTTCTGAGATGAGAGACTAAAAATTCTAAAATAAGGGTTTGTGACTCTGAAAAATCAACAAATTATATATAGGATAGCGAGGGTGATTAGAACAATATAGCTATGATAGGAATGTAATCGGATAAGATATTTCTACTGAGGACTGAGTGATGATAAAAGGGGATAGAAAGAATATCGTATCACTATTTCAACGGTCAGAAGATAGGATATACAGAAAAAATAACTTACAAGATAACCATCTTATTATAACCAATCTCTAACTCGCTAAACTAGCTGAACTCCCAGTATCTACATAAAACTAAGGCAGCTGCCAAGTGTTAAAACTAAATCTATTTGGAACCTTAAATCATCTAAATCAAATTTTTATCCGTCGTTGTATTTAACTCGTATGCCAAATGTATTTCAAATTTCAAGTATTTCTCTCGATCAAATCATTTTACATACATCAATTTCCAGTTGTCAACCATTCTTCCAAAACTGACTACATCAAAGTCATAATCTTCACTTGTCATAATAAATCCTTAAAAAAATTTTGAAGTTGATCCATGATCTATATTTGAGAATTTCTAATTCTTGAAATGAATTGACCAAATAATCACTAATTAAATTTTAATCTTTAACCATGCACATAACAATCGTTCTCATCCAAACACATTAGCAAAAAAAAATCACAAAATCTCAATCATTCTTACCATAACTAATATGAGTCTCCAATGTTTGGTAGAAATTGCTATAGTACCCCGCTTTCGATAGGTGACGGACTTCATAATATGCTTGCACTGAGTCAGATCGGTCGGAAACTTAGATGGCCATCTGACTCGATCGTTGAGCTTGGTAAACGATAACCCTTGCGACATCGATCAAATCGATTTGGACAAATGTTACGAGAATTGATCCAACTAATGGAACGACTTCTGTTGGAATAAGTCCTAGATACAATGGGCTGCGTCTCGATGAGTGAGCTCTATATAAGAGTCCCTTCGACGGGACCGGACTGTTGTATGGTTTTGATAAACGTACTTTCGCGTCGTTTTTGAATGCAATCTACAAATTTTAAAGCGAAGGAAAAAAAAGGAATTCTAACTAAGTGTCTGCCATTGCCGGAGCTTGCATAACTAAAGCTTGAACGTTGCGAAGCACTTCGACGATCGACACGATCAAAGTACTTGGTGGGTGATTCAGCCCCTTCTTTTCTACTTTGTTCCGCAAACGAAATTTCTTGCCTCGAATTCATTCAAATTGACGATGCCAAGTTAAATGCATGCTAATCCACCAAGGTCAAGAACCCGAAAAAACGTATCAATTTAAAGTAATCTACTATGAAAATATAAGTTTTGCACCAAAATGAGAAAGTTTAAGGTTCTTGGTAAAAGATATACTATTTCACGTGCTGCAAAATAATGTGAAACGATCGTGGCTTATGATGCCTCGGGCAATTTAGTGCCTACGGGATAACAAATCAGGATTACAGCTTTGGAAAAAATGAATCGTTGCATGAGTTGGAAGAAATGATAATATCGTTCAATACTGTCCGTGTTATACAAATCTGTTTGCATATATTAAACTGTTCACGCATTAGCATGGTCATGGATAGCTTGTGTACAAGTTCGTTTTCCTTGAAACAGTATTCGGGGCATCGGAACTGATTCGTCCTAGGGGGAATAATTTATCGTGCTTTGGCGCGAGGCATGCGGGACGTTCAGTAAGGCTTGCAACCTAGGCTGAAAGGGTAGCATCGCATGCCAATTTCAATTAAGTCCCAAGTGGCGTGTAACACCAATGACCACATGTAAGATAGTAGCATGCTCATCTATTGTCTTATGCAGGTATAATTACTATCTCTATTTTACGCAGGGACGAGCATGGCCGTGGTAAGAATTATGATAAATTGTTATGTTTCACTGTATGCTTTATTACTCCAAAGATGGCTATCGATATGAACTGAATTCATTTAGTTCTAATAGAAAAAAACTCTAAAGCATGCCTACCTTAACAATCAGAGTCGGTTTAGACGAGTGGGTTCGTCTCGTCCACTTAGCAAGTGTACTAACCCCCTCCCCAATTCCCCAGGTGCGACGGGAGCTCTAAACTGAAGCTGAAGTACGGAGAGGCATTTTGAAGCTCTTCCTATTCTGAAGTATTTTGAAGCCAATTCATCGAAGGCTTATATATAAAGGAGAGAATGTATGAAACGACAAGTGTTAGTTCAGGCAGCTTGTCGAGTATATTTCTTTTGTTTTAATCAATATAGCCGCAACGGCATCCAATGTAATTACGACTTGTACTTCATTGCAAGCTATGAATGAAAAGCATATTTCTATCTTCCCAAACAGCGTCTTATATTCTGATGTGATTTATGAAGTTTTAACTTGGTATTTTAATATAAAATCAACGTAACATTCTTGTCTTGTACGAGTACAATTCTAGACTCGTAAGTCATCACGCCTTAGCGAGGACGATCGATTCAGCATAATAACCAGGGACGAACGGTATGTCGACTAGGGGCATGACAAATTGGTATCAAAGCGCAGTTATGTTTTCTCGAATTTTTAAAAGATGTTTCATTGTTGGAATGTTTATTACGATTGCTCGACTGAATGCTTGTCGACATGCTGCGTGAAATAAAAGTTCCATACAGGTAAGCCCATAGATATTTTGAAAAATACTAACGGGTTTACTTTGTTTTATAGGAATGACTAAGAAAAATAATACCGGCACAACAATCCAAACCGTGGATAGTACGTCGAGTTCAAAGAGTACTGGCCCTAGCGAGACGACGATGGAGAAAATACTACAGTTGATGGAGCTACAGCAGCAACAGCTTCAGATGCAAATCAAAGCCCAATTTATTGGGCAGCAGAAGCAAATGACGACCTAACACAGATCGTAAGCAAGATGGGGGGCAATACCAAAGCAACGGTCGTGGTATCCAAAGAGGCAAGATGTTCAAAATGAAGTCGAAGAAGAAGCTCAACCGCAAATGATAAACTCTTCTTCCATGTTCAAAGCAAAGAAGATCCTGTTGGCACATGTATTTTGATAACATTAATAACATCTTCGTGGTTTAGTTTTCTCGATATTTTCAGCAAATAGATACACCCTCAAGCTTTCCAATGGCCGCTATAAAGATTTTTGTTTATCCAAGCCACTCAACAAAACCACATCAAAAGCTTTTAAAAGAAGTCTCCCAAAAACAAGACTGAAGAAAAGACAGCACACTCAAAGACTGCTCTCAAAAGATTCCAGTTTTCAGAATCCATTCAAGGTCTAGGACTTTCTATGTAACACTTAAGGTGGATGACAAAACATAATCCCCTTATGTTTTTAAATCAAAATCAATATCTTCAGAAACGGAATACCGACGGCATACCGCCATGTACCAACGGTATACCGAACTCTTCATGAGAAAACTCTCTGTTACGAAACTCGACCTACGACGGTACACCGCTAACACCAACGGTATATCGTTTCTGAGCAAAAAAAACTCTCTGTGACGAAACTCGACATACCGACGGTACACCGCTATGTACTGACGGTATACCGTTTCTGAGCAAGGAAAACTCTCTGTGACAAAAATTGGCATATCGACGGCATGCCATTGTACCGACGGTATACCGATTTTCTGCTTAAAAAACTTTCTCTGAAGAAAGATGACATACCGACGTAACCATTTCATACCGCTGGTATTCCGATCTCTCTTATTTTGATTTTTGAACAGACAGATGTCAGCATTAATGCTCCAACGGATAGATTTATTACTGTTACCTCTCAGGAACGGTATGCCGACGAAATACCGCTCTATACCGACAGTATTTTGTCAGCCTTATGTTGGAGCATTAAATGCCTAGTTCTCTTGGTTCTCTATTTAAGGTGGTTGTGTCTTCTCTTTAAAGACATCCACTTGAGCCTTAAATTTTCTCAACAACCAAAAGAGCCTCTCCATTACTACTCTACCCAAAGCTTTAATTTGTCATCCAACCGAAGAGTGCTAGAGTATTTTCAAGAGTTGTATGCTTCGATCTTCAAAGTGTTGTAGAAGATCAAAAGCCTTTTTTCTTTTCCATTAAAGTTGGCGAGACTTCGTAAGAAAACTCGTGTGTAAGAAGTTGGTGAGTTCTTCGGATCCAAACTCGTGTTGAAGATAACGAGTTCTTCGGATCCAAACTCGTGTGTAACTATTTACTCAAATAGTGGATTAAAGCCGGAGAGAGTTCCGGGACTGGAGTGCCCCTTAGGAGGATACCAGGATACATCGAGTGTTTGAATCGTTATCTCTTTTACTCTTCATTAAAATAGTAGTAAATTGTTTGGTAATTATTTTATTACCCTATTCACCCCTAGGGTTCTACAGTTCCGCAAGATGAATCCACCTAAATTTAATGGTCGAGCAGAGCCTGATGTGATAGTGGAGTAGCTCGCGGAGATAGAGGACTTATTTAATCTGCTTAGCATTGAAGGGCCCCAGAGGGTAACATATGTGACGTTACAGCTACAACTGAGGCTTACGACTGGTGAGCAGATAAGAAGCAGGAAATCTACGAAATTGATCCCGATACTAAGGTTTCCTGGGAAATGTTTAAAGCAGCCATTCTTGAGCAATACGTTCCTCGCGCCATCCGTCAATAGAAGGTGGATGAGTTCATGATGTTAAGGTAAGGGAATATGACTGTTGAAGATTATGATACAAGCTTCTCAAAACTTGCAAATTTTGTCGACGCCTTCCTGCCCAACAAAGAATAACGGTGCGAGCATTTTCAACAAGGCCTCAACGACGAATTGTGTAGGGACGTCATGATCATCGATGCCAAACCTATCGTGAATCCTATGAAGCTGCACTTGATAGTGAGCGGATCTTCGGCCGTATATCGCAACGAGCCGTGCCGGTCGTTTGTAACAATTTTAATAAACGACCTAATGACGCCGGGGGATCGGGGGTGCCAAAGCGTCAAAATACGTCTGAGAATCGAGGTCACTTTTTCGTAGTAAATTGCAACATATGCGGCAAACATGGGCACCGAGCACCCAATTGTAAATTGAGAACATGCTTCAAGTGTGGCGAGCTAGGCCACTTCAGTCAATTCTGTCAGGCAGGAAAACCAAATCAATACCCCCCAAAAAATATTCCAAATTCGTATAAAGCGCCTACACTGCAAAGTGCGAATGCGGTACCAGTGAACCTGTCGAATCAACGCCATAGAGCACAAGGCCGAGTCTATACATTGACTAGAGAAGAGGCATTTGGGTCCGATACTGTTGTAACAGGTATATTACTCTACAAAAGTATACCTGCTCGAGTACTATTCGATTCGGGTGCGATGCATAGTTTTATATTTGTTGATTATGCGAAAGAAAATAAAATAACCATACAATTACTAGATATGAACATTAGCGTTAGCACTCCATCGGGAGTCGATATGCCTGCAAACTTTATTTGTAGAAATAGCCACATTTGTATCGGGGGAAGAAATCTATCCTTGTATGCCGTCGTACTAGACATCAAAGAGTACGACATAATCCTGGGCATGGATTGGTTGGGCGCTTGTCATACAACAATCAAGTACACGGAGAAGAGAGTAGTTTTTCGTCTTCCTGGCGAGACAAAGTTCTCATATTCGTGTGGTACGGTCTCGAAGACGGCAATAATGATATCGACAATCTCGGCAAGGCGTATGTTGCGTTCCGGCTGTACGGGATACTTGGCATCCGTTCGAGATACGAGGAAGAATATTTTAGACACAATACAGACTGATGTTGTGGCAAATTTTCTCGACATTTTCCCTGGTGAGATGTCCGGGATGCCGCCGGATCGAGAAATAGAATTCAGCATCGACACCTTTTCGAATACACGGTCGATATTAAAAGCGCCTTACCGAGTGGCTCCAACAGAACTAAAGGAACTGAAGGTGCAATTACAAGAGTTGCTAGACCGCAGATTTATTTGCCCTAGCTGTAATGCCTGTGGTTCGTATTACGTATTTCTGGAATACGTGTACGTATTTATTCTTGTATTGTACGATTTCCTTGCTTAATTTCCTCCTTGGGCTTGGTTTATTCTTGGTTGGGTTGGCTTGGTTCGGTTTGGGATTGCTCTTGGTTCATCATGAACCAAGGGGTGAACCCCCTACCTACCACCACCACTTATATTTATTACCTATTCTTCTTCTCTCTCTTCATTACTCTCTTCTCCTTCTCCATTAAACCCACCACCAACCAAGAACACCCCTTAGGCAAGTGCAACTTGCTTCCACAAGAGAGCTCATTTTTATTGTTCCATTAGCTTCTCCCATGTTTCTAAGACACTTTAAAACTTGTCATTTTCTATTTTGAAGCTTTAATTTTTGTAGATCTAGAATTTAGTTACTTTCAGATTTTGGTGGTTTTGATCTATCAAACTTCCTTGTTTTTAAGTTTTGATGGTTCCATATTGTAGAGAATTTTATTCTGCCCAATTTTGACCCTTGAAAAGTTGGATTTGGACTTGTTTTGACCAAGTTATGGACTTTTGAAGCTTTGGGTTCAACCATAGAGTTTCTGCTGATTTGGAGAAGACAGTGAGCAGTGCGCGAGCTTTTTAGCCTACGTCACTGAGCTGTGCGCGCTCTTTAGGAAAGCGCAGTCCGAACCCCATATGCTGCCTTTTGGGAGCGTATGACTCGCATACGCTCGCTTGCTTGACAAGGAGTCGTATGGAGTACATACGCTGCCTTTTGGGAGCGTATGACTCGCATACGCTCGCTTGCTTGACAAGGAGTCGTATGGACCTCATACGCTGCCCTTGTGAGCGTATGCTCACCTGAGCGTATACTTACCTGAGAGTATGCTTACCTGAGCGTAGGCTTACCTGAGCGTAGGCTTACCTGAGCGTATCTTGACCTGAGCGTAGCTTGACCTGAGCGTATGGCCTTTGGCAGACTTGGTCTTATGTCAGCATGTCAGTTTGGTTTTATTTTCCTTATGCTTGGCTCTTCTATAGCCATGTATATTGATATTTTATTAGATATTTAACGTCCATTTTATATCCTTACGCCTTTTGTCATGAACTTGATAATCACAAATTTTATGTAATATGTTTGGAATTGATAACTGAGCCTGACACGATAGTGACCCGTAGTGGTGCACTCCCGACATGAGTAACCTGACATGACCTGATAGTGGCCCGTTGTGGCGCACTCCTGGCAAGTACACTTGGCATGATAACCTGACATGATTATCTTGATAAGCTGTTGCGACGGCTACTTGACATGACATGACCTGCATAATTAACCTGGACACCGTGGGCGATTGTGTTTGTATAAATAACCAGTCCTGTCTTGCATCATGTCTAGGATAGGACTCCTGAGTACCACGGTCAGGAGTACCTATTGAAATGAACTAAGGACTAATAACTAGATTAATACATTAGTCATGAAGAGATTTTCCAGCTACAGGCAATCCCGTTACCTGGGCGCGCTTGGGATCTGTAGCCTACCGTCGAGTAGGGCATATTTCCAACACACTGTCATGTGTTGCACCCTTCAAGCTACTTAAGGGTACATGCGTTTCCTGGACGATGTACCCACCAGAATTCTACTCTAATCTTTCGTCCTGGGTAACCTGGATGGTCTGCAGGGCTTGTGGCTGTGGAATAATCTCACTGCATCTTGTTAGTAATTAGGCTTGTGACAACCCTAGTTAGTTAAAGTATCAAGCCGTAATCCTTGCTTGGCCGTGAAATGATTGAATGAAGTCTAACCAGTCTAGTCTTGCCCTGATCCTGTTCCAGATTACTGCATGACCAGAATGCTTGTATTTATTTTACCGATAAATGGTGAGAATTTTAAGTTCTGTTCAGACGAAGGGTTACAACCCCGGTCCTTGTTTGGTTTACGGGTTGTAACCTGGTTATCTGAATAGTTCCATGGTTATCTCGTCGTATATCATCCTGATGTATTTTCCTTAATTCCAGTTCTTACTTTATTTATATCTTGTGCTGATTGCCGGTTTTAGCTCTTAAGTGAAGCCTCCTTTGTGGTACTTGCTCTTTCTGGGGTCTGACCCAGCTGGTTTTGTATGGCCAGATTTCGGAGCAGCTACCGAGGATCCCCCAACCTTCCTGCCAGATGGTGAACACTAGAAGGAATCCTGGCAACGAGTGGGTTATTTTTGTCTCTCCCACTCTATTGTAAAAATTATTCTTTTGAGGCGTTTAGCCGACGAGCACCTGTTTAGCTCGATTGCACTTTTACTTACTGTCTGCCTACGGGCTGTAACATGATTAACAGATCCTAGGGTTGATCATGTATGACTAAACTCTTGCTAGTCCTGATATTTTGTACGACTAGCTTCATGATCAACTGAATATGTAATATTTGGGACGCCTTATTATTATATATTTAATGATCATATATCTTGTAAATTTTACTTACTTGCTTGTGATTGAGACAATAGGCTTGTTCATGACCTTAGGAGACTGCTGGCTTGTAGTTAAACCCTCATGTATTCTAGACAGCCGTGACCGTATAGCGAGATGGATTCCATTTCATATACGTAGCTGGCTATGTCTGCCCCCGCTCTCCAGTCTTCTGGTTCTGGGGCGTGACACTAGCGTCTCTCCGTGGGGAGCTCCCATACTGTTTGTGAAGAAGAAGGATGGATCGAGGCGACTATGCATCGACTATCGTGAACTCAACAAGGCGACCGTGTGGAACAAGTATCCCTTGCGAAAAATCGATGACTTGTTTGACCAACTGCAAGGCGCGTCAATATTTTCAACAATCGATCTTCGTTCAGGCTATCATCAGTTGAAGATCAAGTCTGATGACGTATCGAAGTCTGTCTTCCATACTTGATATGGTCATTATGAATTCCTAGTCATGTCGTTCGGTTTGACGAATGCCCCCGTCGCTTTCATGGATCTAGTGAACCGAGTCTTCCAATCCCAAATCGATAAATTTGTAGTCGTATTCATCGACGATATCCTTATCTACTGAAAGAATCGAGAAGAACATACAGAACACTTAAAGACGGTATTGCATACTCTACGTGAAAACAAATTATATGCCAAGCGGAGTAAATGCGAGTTCTGGATGAGTAGTGTGACATTCCTCAGACATGTAATCTCAGCCGAAGGCGTCGCGGTAGACCCAAAGAAGATTAAAGCGGTGGTATATTGGAAACGACCTACCTCGGCTAGCAATATTTAGACTTTTCTGGGCTTAGCAGGCTACTACCGAAGATTCGTGCAGAGCTTTTCAAAACTAGCATCGCCTCTGACTCGCCTCACCCAGAAGGGAGTAGTATTTGAATGGAGTGACGGCTGTGAATCCAGCTTTCAAGAGTTAAAGCAATAGCTCGTTTCAGCTCCAATCCTTTCACTTCTAGATGGTCCAGAAGGCTTTCAGATATTCAGTGACGCATCGAAAACTGGCCTCGGGTGCGTACTCATACAGAGAGATAAAGTCATCTCCTACGCTTCACGGCAGTTAAAGCAGCACGAGAAAAACTATCCAACGCATGACCTAGAATTGGCGGCAATCGTATTTGCGTTGAAACTCTGGCGACACTACCTCTATGGTGTGGCTTACAGAATCTACACAGATGATAAAAGCCTAAAATACTTGTTTACGCAACGAGAACTCAACTTACGGCAGCGATGTTGGTTCGAACTCATAAAAGATTATGAGCTAAAGATCGAGTATACGCCAGACAAGGGAAACGTCGTAGCCGACGCGCTGAGCAGAATGTTTATGGGATCACTGGCCCTAAATAATGAAATACGGTGAGACCTTAAAGCCATGGGTATCGAACTCGGAATTGAGTATCAACACCTGCACCTAGCTCAGTTGAAGGTAGGGTCGAGCCTGCTTAGCAAAATAAAGACCATACAGAAGGACGATTTATTCATAAAGAAGATGTGCGAGCTAATTTCAACAGAAAGGATGACAGACTTTGCGGAAGACGGAGACGGGACAATACGACTAAGAGGAAGGCTCTGCATTCCTGAAACTGTCGAACTCAGAAAAGAAATTCTGACGGAGGCACATTATGCGAAGTACTCGTTACATCCTGGAAGCACCAAAATGTATAAGGACTTGCGCACAAACTTTTGGTGGCATGGCATGAAGAAAGACGTGGCTACTTTCGTGTCGCAGTACATGGCATGTCAGCAAGTGAAGACAGAACACCAAAGACCAGACGGAGAGCTGCAGAACCTCGCCATTTCTGAGTAGAAGTGGGACAATATCTCGATGGATTTTATTATGGGATTTTCGAAGACGTCGCGGAGGAATGATGCAATTTGGGTCATTGTTAATAGATTGACCAAGTCGGCTCACTTTATCGTAATTAAAGTATAATGGAGCGTCGATCGGTTAGTGCAAATCTATATCGACGAGATTGCTCGACTGTACGGGGTACCGGCCTCAATAATTTTGGACAGAGATGGGCGATTCCTATCGTATTTTTGGACAAGCCTGCAAGTGGTAATGGGGACCAAACTAAATTTTAGTTCTACGTATCACCCCCAAACATATGGTCAGACGAAGAGGGTAAATCAAATCTTAGAGGATATGTTGCGTCTATGTGCGATCGATCTAAATATTAGTTGGGATATGTATTTGCCGCTTACGGAGTTTGCGTATAACAACATTATCAGTCGAGCATTCAGATGGCTCCATATGAAGCACTCTACGGAAGGAAGTGTCATTCTCCAATATGCTGGGATGAAGTCGGAGAGCGATAAGTGCTCGGACCGAAACTAGTTGAGCAGGCCGTCGAAAAGGTCCGCTTAATCCGAGATAGAATCTGTATCGCACAAAGTCGACAAAAGAGCTACGCAGATCTTCGTCGACGACCGCTAGAATTTTTGGTCGGAGACCATATGTTTCTGAAAGTAATGCCTATGGGTGGCGTGATGCGGTTCAGCGTTAAAGGCAAATTGAGCCCGAGATTTATAGGCCCCTTCGAGATCATCGAGCGAGTTGCAACGGTAGCTTATCGGATCGCACTACCTCCTGTCTTGGCTGATGTACACGATGTTTTCCATGTTTTGCAACTTCAAAAATATGTGCACGATCCA
This sequence comes from Iris pallida, assembly GCA_029216955.1. Lineage (NCBI taxonomy): Eukaryota > Viridiplantae > Streptophyta > Magnoliopsida > Asparagales > Iridaceae > Iris > Iris pallida. Next base: position 24,647 of record JANAVB010020912.1, on the reverse strand, counting down.
AGTCACATGGTTAGCTTCAATTAGTTGGAGCTACGTACTGACTTATCTTACTCGAATGAGCCTATTCAAATTTTGGACCGTATGAAGAATGTATTACGAAATCAGTCGATGTCCTTAGTCTACGTGCTTTTGCAGAACCATTTAGTTGAAGAGTCGACGTAGAAAATAGAGACGAAGATGAAGGAGAAGTACCCTTCGTTGTTTGCCTAATTTCGAAACGAAGGAAAAAAGAAAGAATTCTAACTAAGTGTTGGTGCCATTGCAGGAGCTCGCATAACTAAAGCTTGAACGTTGCAAAGCGCTTCGACGGTCGGCACGATCAAAGTACTTGGTGGGTGATTCGGCCCCTTCTTTTCTACTGTATCCCGCAAACGAAATTTATTTGCCTCAAATTCATTCAAATCGACGATGCCAAGTTAAATGCATGCCAATCCACTAAGGTCAAGAACCCAGGAAAAACATATCGATTTAGAGTAATCTACTTTGAATATATAAGTTTTGCACCAAAACAAAAAATTTTATGGTTCTAGTAAAAAGATAGACTATTTTACGTACTACAAAATAATGTGAAACGTCGATCATGGCTTATAATGTCTCAAGAAATTTGGTGCCTACGAGACGCTAAATCGAGAGTACGGCTTTGGGGAAAATTAATCGTTGCATGAGTTGGGAGAAATGATATGTCGTTCAATACTGTCCGTGTTATACAAATCTGTTTGCATATATATTAAACTGTTTACGCATTGGTATGGTCATGGACAGCTTATGCACAAGTTCATTTTCCTTGAAACGGTATCTGGGGCACCGGAACCGATTCGTCCTAGGAAGAATAATTTATCGTGCTTTGGCGCGAGGCATGCGGAACCTTCAGTAAGGCTTGCAACCTAGGTAAAAGGGTAGCATCGCATGCCAATTTTGATTAAATCCCAAGTGGTGTGTAACACCAATGACCATATGTAAGATATTAGCATGCTCATCTATTATCTTATGTAGGTATAATTACTATCTCTGTTTTATGCAGGGACGAGCACGGCCGTGGTAAGAATTGTGATAAATCGTTATGTTTCATTGTATGCTTTATTACTCCAAATATGAATATCGATATGAACTGAATTCATTTAGTTCTAATAGAAAGAAAACTCTAAAGCATGTCTACATTAACAATCAGAGTCGGTTTAGACGAGTGGGTTCGTCTCATCCACTTAGCAAGTATGATAACCCCCTCCCCAATTCCCCAGGTGCGGCGGGAGCTCTAAGCTGACGCTAAAGTATGGAGAGGCATTTTGAAGCTCTTCCTATTCTGAAGTATTTTGAAGCTAATTCATCGAAGGCTTATGTATAAAGGGGCGAAAGTATTGAACAACAAGTGTTAGTTCAGGCAGCTTGTCGAGTATATTTCTTTTCTTTCAATCAATGTAGCCGCAACGACATCCAATGTAATTACGACTTGCACTTCGTTGCAAGCTATGAATGAAAAGCATATTTCTATCTTCCTAAACTGCGTTATATATTCTGATGTGATTTGTGAAGTTTCAACTTGGAGTTTCAATATAAAAATTAACATAACATTCTTGCCTTGTACGAGTACAATTCCAGACTCGTAAAACATCACGCCTTAGCGAGGACGATCGATTCGGCATAATAACACCGGAGATGAACGGTATGTCGACTCGGGGTGTGACAATTGCAAACCTAATTGCTCCTTTCCAAAGTTGCATGCAAATGGTCTTATCTCAATTCTTCACTGCTTATTCCTTTACTAGAACCTATCATTTTATTGCTTATGATATTTCTTACATGGTTATATCCGTCCCTTCTGGGTACAGTAGTATCTAATCATAAAAGTTGATCCTCATCAAGTGTTCCTTTACTTGATCATCATATTCTCATGTTTATTATTATCCAAATTCACTTCCTCCATGGAAGAACCTTACCAAATCCTAAACTTTCCTCACTAACTCTACCTACGTCTTCCTCTTTCTTCCATAACTCTTTCTTTAATCATAAAATTCAAAATCGTCAAGTATCTTCATTTGTTTGAATGAGGTATAGGCACTAGTGAGCACTACTAACGGTTCTAGCCCAAATAAGTTACAAGCTAAGATATACCACTCTCTCAAGACTAGCTTACTCAAGGTATTCTTCTACCTTTTCTACCCTTTGGCTAACTAATATTGATCCCAAAGATGCCCTTACCAGAATGAGATAGGTAACAATCTATGTTTTTTCCACATATAGCTATCAACTATATACATATAGTCATCCACAAGATGTATATCAGCTATTTAATATATAAAGTTATCCACAACTATCTATAGCTTCCAAAATATGTAACAAAATATATGCAACGTACTAAAGTTGAACCAGAAAAGAGATTGGGCCAATAGGTATTGGAAAACAGTCCTAGAAAATCAAGTAGAATTCCTAAATAAATCCTATAGAAATGATTTCTGAAAATTCAAACTAGTCGCTAAGATTCTAAATAATCTAAAATTTAAACGAATCAAGACAACTCTGATAATGTTATCAATGGAGATAAGAGACTAAACATAATATATTTATAACAGGGATATAGTCTTAATAGTATCCGAAAACTATACATACTTGAAGTCACTTTGCCTAGAGTTCATGCCCCGCTAGTGTACATCTGGCTGTACTGAACCATTGGTTCCATGACTCAGATAATGATAGATCACCGAATCTTATATCAACTTCATCATTTGTTGGTGGAACAACTCAAGAGGTCAGATATTGAGGACATAGTCTTAATAATATTTGAAAATCTATGAATACATGAAACCACTTCACTTAGAGTCCATACCTTACCAGTGCGCTGCTGGCTGTATTAACTCATAGCTTCCATAATTCAGATAAATGACTGCAGTGCAGCTGTCCCGCCATAATAAGTCAACGAATACTCTCTCAACTTTATCCATAGGAATTCCAAAGAGCTTCCGAAAATTCAAACGAGTTCTAAAGTTCTAATCATGATAGAAAAAGATGTAGACGTATGTTCTTCAGGAATCAAGAAAAATTATCAGGGTAAATATGTGTTCTAGTTGCTCTTGAGAATTAAGGGGTTGGTTTGAAGTCAAGAGGAGTATCTGTTCTCCGACATTTTTTTCCAATGGTTAAACTTATGGAATTGATCAAACTTAATTCCGACTAATTGAGTTAGGCACAAGAAAAGATAGAAGCATCACAGCCTCAAGTTGAGTAGAAGAAGCCAATGATAATATTTCTGGCAAAACACTTAGAGAATACTGACCTTTACCAAAATTATTTTGGAAAAAAATAATTCCTTATGACCAATAAAAGTTTGAGAATTTGCTCGATAAGTTGGGCTAAAAAGTTAGTCTTATTGGTTCAAGGAAGTCAAGTTGAAATGGTTTAACAAAACCAACAAAGGAATAGCTTTGGGATATTAGTCATTGATTGTAGGTTGGATAAAAAAGAAGTCAAAACTTCTAAAATAGTAAATGGGCCTAGACCCTAAAGAAATCTGCAAATAGGAAAAATATAATCCTTCAGAGACCGTGGAATTGTAATCACGGCTTACATCTCCTTAGCCATTCTATGGAATGGTTAGGAAGCAACATAAGCAATGTAATCCAACTAAGTTACGCACATAGAAAAATATTTTAAAAAATCGGTCCTATGTTGTGACGAGTAATGATGTTTCAATGTTCTAAGACATGTATTACAAAATACTGAAATTGATTGCAAACTCGCTTGTACAAAGAAAAGCCTAGAAAGAAATCCTAGGAAACAGTCTAAGTACAATTGTTTAGTTTTGATTCTAGGGGGTGACGGTGGAGGCTCGGAAAAGTGCTATCAACTCTGCCTTACTCCATGGACTATCTGACGCAGTCTTTAACTCTTGAAAAAATTGTCTTTCTGAAGGTTGCCAGCCTTTTGCAGGGGTGTAGCACCCTGCTATTTATAGTGGTATGTATGTGGAGCAGCATAGATGGCCTATGGCCAAGTGGCTGATTAGCATGTGAAGACTTGCTCTTTAACCGCCATCTGTCGATTTGTTAGGATTTTTCTGCAGCAAATCTGGCTAGTTAGGACTTGGTCAACCTGCCACGTGTCCCGTTACAGGAATCATTTTGAGTCGCATGAGTCTCTCAGTTTTCGGCCATGTGGGGCCGCATGAGTCTCATGCGGCTTAAGTCGTAAACTTACTTAGTCCTAAGGATTTAAGCCGCATAAATTCTGTATTTTGGCCGTATAAAGCTCATGCGGCTTGGATCACCGTTACTCTTGGCAGCATGAAGTTCGGAGACTTTGGGGCCGCATATGTCTGAGCCGCATAAGATTCATGCGGCTTAGGTGACACTCCTTCTGGCCGCATAAAGGCGTACGAACCCTGCTTTTTGGACGACATATCACGTCTTATCTTTTTGTCAAAGTGTCAGAGCTGTCATTTTTGTTACTTTTGACAGGACTTGTCAGCTTTATCAAACAAACTGCTTCTCTTGGCCGCATATCTATCTGTTGCAGCTGTTTTGTTGACGTCGCATAAGCCATTGAATCTGTCATGCGGCCATCTTTTATGCGGACCTATTTGGTGCAAAGTACATATGCGGTAATTTGTGATCCGCATGAACCCCATATTTTATATGCTTCTATAAGACCCCCTTCAAAGTTTTCAAATTGCAAATTTGGAATACTTTGAATAAGAAGCATGGAAATATGTCAAGTCGCAGGGAGTCTTCCAGTCGCAGGGAATTTTTGAGCCGTAGAAAGATCTCGAGCCACAGGAAAATATTGAGCCGCAGGGAGACCCCATTAGTTAGCCAGCCTGTAGGGGTGTCAACGGATGCTTATCGGTACGGACAGGGTAATATCCGTATCCGTATCCGAAATTTTATTGTAATATCCGAATCCGATCCGATATCCGAACGGATGTCTCTTTTGACACTCCGAATTCGTATCCGTCTATTTTAACGGATATCGGATAATATCCGATCCGATTAGCTAAAAAATTCGAATGCTAGTATTCGAATATCCGAAATCCGAAATATTAAAAATTTAGTTATTATCCGAATATCCGAAATCCGAATATTAAAAATTTAGTTACTATCCGAATATCCAAAAACCAAATTCAATTTCTCTACATATACGTCCTTTCTTCTTCTGTTGTAAATTATAATTAATATATATTACTACTATATATAAATTATATTATAATTAATTTATGTAAAAGTCAGTTGAGAATAAAATACTTTAATCTTCTCTATTAATTAATATATATTACATATACATTATACTATAATATATATAAAATTTCGGATATCCGAATCCGATATCCGAATTCGATATCCGAAATTTGCGATTTAAAGTCGGATCGGATGTTAACGGATTCGAATACCTTAATATCCGAATTCGTATCCGAAAAACAATAATATCCGAAAAATATTCGGATATCCGAATTAGATATCCGAAATTTTGAAAAATATCCGAAAGTTCGGATACGGAATCGGATCGAATTCGAATTTTCGACTATCCATTGACAGGTCTACCAGCCTGTCACCGCTGTATTTAATTTTCTTGATTCGGTTATAGATCTCTTTTCGAGATAAAGTCGACAGTTACTAGGGATAAAAGTCCCCAAACGTCAACATTTATCTTTAATAATCTCAAAAACCGAAGAGACTTTTGACGGTTATTAGGGATAAAGTCCCCAAACGTCGTCATTATCCTTAATGATCTCGAGAATCGAAGAGGCACTTTTCAGCAACTATATAAATAGGGGTCATTCGGAGAGAGATTTTCCTCTTTCACATTCTTCTCCTTCGACTTCATCATACTTTCTGCTATGGCTCCAAAAGCTTCCAGGTCGACTGGTGCGGCGGCCAAAGGAAAGAGACTTGCTTCTCCGTCGAGAGCGGCAGTCGCTCATTCCATTCATCCCGACGTGCAACTCCCTCTCAAGAGTAAGGATGGTGGGCAGACGACGACTGAAATTTTGAATAGCTATAGCGCATATTTCATACGCGGGCCTGTCATATACTGCCTCTGTATTAAGCCTGGTCGATGCATGCCCTATCTCATTTGGACCACATGTTTTCTGTATGATAGGGTCGCATGGACTGATCCGCATGACCGCTGCTCATTCGAACTTGAACCGCATAAGTGCCTCAAGATTGATCTATATGAACATTTCATGACTGAGCTGCATAGATGCCGCATAAGCACTTTATGATCGGGCCACATGAATACTGTATGGCTGGGCCGCATGATTGCCTTGTGACTGATCCGCACGAGTATTGGGCCGCATAAGTTTTTCATGACTGAGCCGCATAAGTACCTCATAATCGAGCCGTATGAACACTTCATGACTGAGCCGCATAAATGCTTCTTGAATTGAGCTGCATGAGTACTTCATGAAGCCGGCCTCATGACTTTGGACTGCATGAGTTCTGTTTTGGCTGGGCCGCATAACTGGCTAGGCTGCATAACAGAGTTCTTTATTTTCTTTTCGGTGCTAAGTCCCCTTTTTTCTATGTTTTGTCGGGATCTGGCTAGCAAACTTTTCTAGGACCGGTGTCGACGATAGAGTGAAAATACACCATTCTGGCACATACATCAGACAGCTCAAAACTCTACATGCTTTGGAAGAGTTTTCTCCACGCCATTTTGGCATACACATCAAACAACTTAGGACTCTTCATGCTTCGAAAGAGTTTTCCCCAGGTGGTAGGAAGGGCCTTTATACCTCGGAGAGTTGGACGGTGGTCAGGCATCGTTATGAACGTCCTGTCTTTACGGCTCTCTAAGTAGGCAAAACCACCATCAGGGACCATGTTTTGAAGGTATGGTCCTTCGGAGGAGCGGGGCTAAGGCATCCGCAATACGGAGGGGAGGATAGCATGCTATATTTTCCCTCATCCAGGCAGCTCCTTGGAGATTCAACAGCTTTGTTTGCTTCTCAGCTGTAAAACATGACTTCCTTCGAAGGCCACGAAACTGCTTGAAGACGGAGTGCTGTCAAACTAAACTATGTATTGCCAGATTTTTCTTTCTTTGTTTTCTGCTGTCGATGTAGTCCTATGAATGTAACTGATCTTGAATAAGCAAAGTATGCTCACTCCATTCTTTATTTACGGTATTTTGTGGTGCTTGTACTAGAGGGCCTAATACAGTATTTGTGTTTGATAAAGATCATCCCACTGGAGGATTTTTGTGGACCTATTGCCCATTTGTGCATCTAAAAATGCGAGCAAATAAATTTAAATAATATTTTGTGGACCTACTACTCTTTGGTGCACTGATGGTGCGAGTAATAGATTAGGATAACTTTTATGGACTTATTATCCATTTTGTGTACTGGCGATGCGAGTACTGATAACAAGTGGAGAGAAAACTGATATATTTACTCAGAGGTAATGAGGACGTGGTAAATATGGGTTTAAAATAGATCCTCCCTACTCAGAGGTAATAAGGACGTGGTAGGAGTAGGCCAAATGGATATACACAGAACAACTCAGAGGTGTTATCAACGTGAAAGTTCTATGTATTGGGTGATTTGTTTGTGATGGACGGAAGAACAACTCAGAGGTAATATGGACATGGTTGTTTTTCCCCGTTGGAGAATTTTGTGGACCTATTACCCTTTTGTGCACTAATGGTACGAGTAATAGATTAGGATAAGTTTTATGGACCTATTACCCTTCTGTGTACTGGTGGTGCGGGTAATAGATTTTGAGTTAAGCTCTTGGTGAAGAAAAGATATTACCAGGAAGTTCATAGATATGACTAGAAGATGAGATGGAGCAGTCAAAGAGTAAGATCAGTGGTACCTACGGGTACATAACTCAACAATCTGGGAGATTCGAGATCAGAGTGTAAGTTCAGCGATACCAGAGGGTATATAACTCAACAATCTAGGAGATAGCTAGAAGATGTCGTTCAGACATAATATTTCTTAAGGAACTTGCCATTGATGGGCATCATGAGCAAGTCTCCATTTTGTTTTGCGAGACGGTACGCGCCGTTGGAGAATACGGTCTCAATGATGAACGGACCCTCCCATTTAGGCTGGAATTTGTCGGGGTCTTGTGAGTCATGACCATTGGTCTTCGAATGGCCAAGACGAGATCGCCGACTTGGAATATTCTCTATTTGACTTTCTTGTTGAAAGCCCGAGAGATGCATGCTTGGTAGAGCTCTATGCTTTGTTGAGCTTGTAAACTCTTCTCATCTAATGCTTCCAACTCTTGTAGCCGTCGGCGGTAGTTGTCTTCTGACATTAACCGGTAAGTAAGGGCCACTCAAAGTGAGGGAATCTGAGTCTCCAATGGGAGGACTGCCTCGCTCCCATAAACCAAGGAGAACGGTGTATTTTCTATAGCCGTCCGAATTGTGGTGCGATACGCCCATAAGCACTCGCCAAGCTTTTCATTCCAGTCGCGTTTGTTTGCAGACACGAACTTTTTGAGAAGCTTGATTATGGTTTTGTTGAAAGCCTCTGCCAGACCATTAGCCGATGGGTTATATGCTGTCGAGGCCATGTTCTGAATCCGATTCTTGTCACAAAATCGATAAAAAGTGTGGCTTGTGAACTGCAGACCATTGTCGTGAATAATCCTCCGGGGCAGTCCAAAACGGTAGATGACGTGATGTTTTATGAAACTAATCACGTTCGATGTCTTAACCTCTGCTAGCGGAACAACTTTCGCCCATTTGGAGAAGTAATCGGTGATTGCAAGTATGAACCGATGCCCTCTAGATGACGGCGGGGTGATTGGCCCAATGACATCCATCCCCCATGCTTCAAATGGCCAAGTGGCCACAGTCGAGTGCAAGAATTCAGATGGCAGATATATAAAATCTACATGGATCTGGCAGGCCTTGTACTTCTTTGCATAATTAACTGCAACTGCTACCATTGTGGGCCAGTAGTAACCCATCCGGCGGAGACGATCTTGCAATTTTGGGCCAGGTTGGTGAGCCCCACAAGTGCCGTCATGAGCTTCACGTAAAGCTTCTTTGGCTTCTGTATTTGACATGCATCTTAATAGTAACCTATCGTAGGATCGTCGATATAACATTTTTGTCTCCGTATCATAGAAGAATCTGAAAGAGCATCTTCTGATTGAAGTTGCTTCCTTCACGTTCTCGGACAGAATTCTATAGACTGTAAAGTCGATGAGCGGGCATCTCTAGTCTTGTATGTCGTTGGTTATCTGGGTGGAGCAACTCGTACCCAGTTGAAGATTGTTCCTGGGACAGACCAGTTCTTGGCCTATTATGTCGACTAGATGATGAGTATTATTTTGAAGTGCCAAGGAAGCGGCGAGACCTGCTAGGGCATCGACTTCGATATTTTGGAGCCTAGGAACATGTTCTATAAAGAATCCTTCTAAGGTTGCAATGATGGCAATTATTGTCTGATAGTAGGAAATCAGGTCCTCATTGCGAACCTTATATAAACCTCGGATTTGGTTAACAACCAACTGTGAGTCGCCATATACCTCCAGGTACTTGATCCCCACTTCTTTTACGAGTTAGAGTCTGATGACTAGAGCGTTATATTTGGCTACATTGTTTGAACAAGGTTCTGTAAGAGAATATGCCCGATTAACCACCAACCCAGAGGAAGAAATTAATACTACCCCGACTCCAGCGACGATATCACCTTGTGGCCCTGTTCTTGAAGCGCCGTCAAAGAACATCCGTCAAATGGCGTAATGCGAAGTCATGTTCGAGGCGACGACTTCGTCGGGAATTTTTTCATAGATTTTGGCTGTTTCTGAGCCTGGATGGGCTGCTAGGAAGTCGGCCAGGGCTTGACCTTTGATAGCCTTCTGCGAAACAAAAACCATATCGTATGAAGATAATAGTATCACCCAGGTGGCTAGACAAGAACTGAGTGCACTGGGATTGGTCATGAGAACCCTAAGAGGATTAACTCGTGAAACAACATGGATGGTCTGCCCTGTCACATAGTGTCGTATTTTCTGAATAGCGAACTCTAGGGCAAGACACTCCTTCTTCACGACGGTGTACCTATGTTCCGATCCTACCATCATCTGACTGAGATAGTAAATGGCTTGTTCATGTCCTGCGTCATTATTTTGTGCTAGCAGAGCACCGAGGGAGTGCTCCATCGCCCGTACATAGAGCAGAAAGGGCTTTTCGGCGACCGGGGCTACCAGAACTGGCGGATTTGTCAGGTACTCCTTAATATCATCGAAGACATACTGACATTCCTCGTTCCATATGAAAGAGACACCTTTTCTCATGAGTTTAGTGAAGGGTTGACATCACCCTGAAAGATTTGATATAAACCTCTTGATGTAGGCAAGTCTTTCCTAAGGCCGCGGAGTTCGCGGAGGTTCCTCGGTAGACTCATCTCCAAGATTGTTTTTGTTTTGTCGGGATCTATGTGAATGCCCCAGGAAGTAATGACAAAGCCTAAGAACTTTCTGCTGGACACGCCCAGGAAAGACTTGGTGGGATTCAACTTCAGGTTGTGCGCTCGCATGAGGTCGAACACTGTTCTTAAATCATGTAAGTGATCATTTTTGGAGCGCTTTTGACGACGATGTCGTTAACGTAACACTCCACCATCTTGCGCAAATGATCTCTGAAGATGACACTCATAGCCCGTTAATATCTAGCACCGACGTTCTTCAGGCCAAAGGGCATGACCGTATAACAATATATGTCGATCGGTGTTTGAAATGACGTATGCTTCTCGTCATTAGGAGACATCTTAATTTGATTGTATCCTGAAAAGCCATCCATAAAGGACATACGCTCGAAGCCACATGTACAATCGATTATTATGTCGGTAATCGGAAGAGGATATTCATCCTTAGGGCATGCCGCATTCAGATTGCAAAAATTGACACAAATTTGGATCTTTCCGTTCTTCTTGATGACTGGTACTACGTTGGCTACCCAGTCTGGGTGCTGCTCTTCGCGGATGAAACTACTACTGCTGTTGTTTGACTGGTTTTGCATCTGGATAAATGTTGAGCTTATGAAGTGCAATCTCGGGGTTTAGCCCTGGCATGTCTTCATATCTCCAGGCAAAGACGTTGATGTATTCTCTGACGAGTTATAACAACGACTCCCGCTTGCCATCTGTCAGGCTTTTACTGACGAAGATTGTCTTTGGAGAGGATTCATCGTCGAGGATAACTTGTATAACCTTGTCCTCAGTGGGAGTATTACAAAGTTCAAAGCGTTTCTCCCATTGTGCATCTAGTTATTGGACCCACGGCTCCAACTCAAGTGGTTCGAGTAGATCTTCGTCTTCCTCCTCGATATCAGCGGATATCATGTTGACAGATAACGTCTGTCTAAATATATCTCTAATACTGCTATCAGAATCATAAATGGGTGACTCGGACGAATGAGAGTTCCACCCACATTCTTTATCGGAACTCTCGGGTGTTGTTGCTGGTCTAACATACCGGAGGCCGTGTCTGGATTTATGATAATGGTCCTGAGGTTTCCCTGCCAGTATCGACAGCTGTAGAGGCAATCGCCGACCACTACCGTGATTTAGACCCGGAGTAGCCTCCATGTCGTACCCCTGCTTTTACATGAAGTACTTGGCTTGAGGACCATACAGGTAGAGCGGTAACCTTCCAGCGTCGGGTCCGAGATCGGACTCTTGTGACGTGAAAGATTGGGGACCTTCTTTTCGGCCAAAGATGATCGTGTGATCCCATCCTCTTCTGTCTGGGACCAGGAAGTAGGCGCCTTTAACGAGAGCAAATCGATTTTGGGTATGGACGGTTGTCATCCGTGTGTACAGGCTAACGTCTAGACAGTCCCGTACAACATACATTAGATTAGGCTTATCATACTCAGAATAGTCTAACGGCAGTCTCTTATTGATGAAATAAGGAATTTTTTCCACAGGGATTACATCATCAGGAGAGGGACTATCCACCTGTGTGACCAAGTATTTGGCGAGTTCTTCATCCTCTTTGGCTACCCCCTGCGAGCCTAAAGGTTGGGATGCCATTTTGGGCAACTTGACCACCAAGGGTTCAGCTTGAGGTATTGACTTGCCTGAGAGTGTTGGATTAATACATGGCTGCTGGCTCGTCTTAGGAAGACGGATGACAATTGGCTCAGTAAGGGACTTTGCGTCTTCTGGTAGTCTTTGAGTGAATTTTGGTAATCGGATTATAATTGGTGTTACAGAGGGCCTTGCATCTTCCTGTTGCCTTTGATTGGATTTTAGCAGTCGGATCACCATTGGTCCTATGACAGGTTTTGGCTCCTGGCTGGATCTCGGGAGATGGATGACAATTGGTTCCAACTGCGTAGGTGAGGCAGGAGAACCGAGCGCCTCTTTATGCAAGGTTGCAATGAGAGGTGCGACCTTGCCCAGTTTGCGGGCATGGAGACGAATTCTCAAGGGTTCTTCTGGCCCTGTGATGGCTTCCAGTTCGTCGGTAATATGTTTCCTGGATTCATCGTATAGACAAGCCTCTGAAGAGTAATAAGCTTCAACCCCTTTGAAGGGATCGATGTCGACGAATTCAGTTTTCACGGAACCGTGCTTACTGACATACTTGAAACACTGGTGAAGGATGGATGGCACGATCATATAGTCATGTATCCACGGACGTCCTAGAAGGATGTTGTAGGAGGTGTCTGCATCTATGACGTAGCAGGTGATCTCCGTCTTCAGGTCGCCAATCTGACATTTCAATCGGATCTTCCCTAGATGATAACTATTTCCCGAGTTAAAACCGCTAATGGTAGTATTAGTCGCCGTTAGCCGGTGCATAGGGATGCCAAGAAGTTGGAGCAAGCTTTTCGGGATGATGCTTATTGACGAGCCAGGGTCGATATGCATTCGATCCACCTTGATGTCGCCTATGTATCCAGTGTAGTACAAGGGGGATCATGCAGATTGGACTTGATCAACATGTCCTATGGAGTAAATATGATGTTGGGCATCGCATCTGTGTTATTGCTGTCTTGTGGACCTGCTGGCGGGTCTTCCCCTAGAGGCTTGACCTGAGCAAACTAGGCATCAGTATTTTGGAGTGCCTCGCTTAATGCGACACGAAGATCCTTGGAGAACCTTATGAGCTCGTACAACAATAACTTTGCTGGCGTATTAGCTAATTGTGCCAATATGTCAAAGTTGTAAGGTCTCTCCAGTCCCTGAGGCACATCATTACGGAGTGGACCGTCGAAGCGGATTTCCTTTGGCTTGGATTTATCTGCCAGTAGAGGCTGAGATGGCCTTGGAATATCAGAGGGAGGCAACGTTGCTGGATGAGGATCTTCGATTGAACTATCCCGTGCGGGCTGGACTTGCGCTCCAGACCGGGTAACAATGGCTGCAGCTTTCTCAGCCTCGGCTGAAATTGTATGGCAGGATCTAGACTTCCTGCCCTTCTTCTTGATGGTAGGAGATGACACCTCCTGGGTAACTTCAGGCACTAAGTCTAGATGCACCCACATGATTTTTTCTCGTGAGGTAGTGAGAGGTACTAATCCAGATGCCTGGCTCTGGATGGGTGGAAGATTAATAACCTCCATCATTGCCCGAGGGACAGGTATTACCCTGTATGGAGTTCTTTTTGGAGGAAAGTCACCGAACTGAATAGACACCATATTCGCCGCCACGGTAACCTCTTCAAAGTTATCGACAGAGCTTTGGAGTCGATAAGACTCTGAATGTACTGCTTCAATTGAAAGCAGTCATGAGTGGAATGATGGACATAGTGGTAGAAATGACAATATTTTGGGTCCTCCATTTCTGCCGCTCGGGGCTCGCGCCTTGGTGGAGGGAGCTGGATCCTACCCCCTTGTAAGATTATATCGAAGATAGGTTTGACATGACTATCTTCAAATGAGTAATTAACCTTGGACCACGGACCTTTCGCTTGTTTTTGTTCGGGCTTCGGAGTCGCATCAGTGACCATGACCTTTTTGCCCTTATTATCGCGGTTGGAGGTGGCACCACTGTTGTTGTTGCTGGAGGTGGAACCAGGACGTCTGTCCTTATCTTCTCCGTATGGGATGTGTAATCCCAGCTGGCGAGCCTTCTTCAATTTTGTCTCTGCGTTGGTAGCACTTATGATGAAGGTTGTCCAATCCCTGAACTGATCATCACCCATCCAGAGGCTAATTGCGGAAAGCAACTTTTTCTGGCAGATTTTGATCAAGGAGCTCTCGGGATTGCCTTGGGGCAATCTCATTACGGTTTTACGGAACCGCTCGATATAGTTCCTTGTTAGCTTCCTCTCTCCCTGAACGACGTCCATGAGAGACAACATTGTCACATCATGCCCCACTTCGTAGAATCTCTCCAGAAACATGTGTTTGAAGCCGTCAAAAGAATGGATACAGTTGTCGGAAATGTTGCAGTACCAGTCAAACGCGATCCCCTCCAATGCTCCAATGAATAATCGTGTAAGGATGGCGTCACTATACGGCAAGTGGTCGGTTGTAACTTCAAAGTAAGTCATGTACCGACTAGCAGAGGTCTTCCCATCATACGAATCAATATGGAACGGCTTGTACCGTGGTGAAAAAGGCACATCTCTCCATGCAACGGGATATGGCTATCGTATTCTGAGGTCCCAAGAGGAGTCTCGGGCATTAAACATCGCTCGAAGCTCTTGGACTTCCCTCCTTGCCTCCTTGGCTTCATCTGCAGCTGAAGGAACGGATGCTCCTACGGGATCATCACCCAAATAAGGGGTAGTAGTATTGGAGTCTGCGTTGACTGCGGGTCCCAAGCTTGTTTGTCCGGGCGTCCTCGCTGGTTGAGTTGGCAAGGTGGCTTTGATCTCGTCCACGAACTTGACCAAGGACAGGAGCATGGCTTCCAGCACATTTAGCTGTTCTCGGTCAGAAGGCGCTTCATGATCATCGTCAGCCATAAAGACTGTCCTCATGTGGGTAGAGCTGGAAGGGATTATGGCAGAGGTACTATCTGTGTCGTACCCTTGTATAGAGAAATCATCGAAAAATATCGAAATGTCATCTTTCTCGAACTCGGAAGGGGTGCTACCCCCTATGCAGGAAGCCACATCGTCTTGGTGAGGGTGATGGCCCTTAGGAAAATCCAAGTCTGTTGTGCAGTTCTGGGGGATCTCTACCCCTTGTGTGTGCTCTTGGTACATCGGGTTGTCGTATATACTAAGGGGACTACTAACCTCAGCTTCATCTACTCTCAAGGAGGCCGAAGGTGCACCCCCAGGTGCTGGAAGCTTCTTTTTGGATCGAGTTCCTAAATAGACACCCCCTATGGTTGTTGTTGGCAACCCTCCAGATGAGGGTCTCCTTGCAATACTAGCCGAGATCACCGGGCTGGAAGAGCCTGTATTCTTTTCTCTCTTGCGAACCTTCTGAGTTGAATTACAGGAGGCAAGAGAAAACTCCTCGTCTCCCAGAATTTGCACCTGTTTCTTGAGTTGTTGTCGGATAGGTACTGGCTGCTGCAGTCGTTGGAAAACTGACTGTCGATCTTCAGGTGCTGTTAATTTGTTGCAGTAGCAGTTGATGATGACTCGGGTGCAACGACGTCCCGAGAGGGACTCATTGCGTGCCAATATTACCACCTTGCGTTTGTGAGTAATCACCTCACACAAGTTGGTAGCAAGCTGATCTACCTTTACACCAAACTTGTGGACTCGGGTATCCCGAGCGCACGGGTACTTAGGTATCATGTTTGCTCCCTGATCCGTGGCTAGTAAAAATACTTGATCTGGATCGTTGGAGGGAGACTTTAGAGACCCACCCTGTCCATTAGCCCTGGGGGACTGGACGTGGGTGGTTCTGTTATTTTCCATCAAGAGCCCGTGTAACAGTCAACGGGACCCGCTGACAATCAGTAACTTGGACAGTTGACTGGGCTTGTTGGGCCCGTACTGCCCTAGACTTTTTTGACTTAGCACCCGAAGGGGCATAGTAGAAATAGTCCAGATTAATACATCCCATATTCTAAATGGGCCACATGGGGTCAGGCCCGCATGAGAGACGGCTGAACACAGAACTTCTGACAGGGCCGCATGGAACATCCTATTTGAGGCCAGATTTGGTTGCTGCATGGGCTATCTTCTTGCGGTCAGAGCTGGCTGTCACATAGGCAATCTTTCTGTGGCCAGAGTTGTCTGCCGTATGGTTCATCTTCCTGCAGCCAGAGTTGGCTGCAGTATGAGTTGTATGCCTGCGGCCAGAGTTATCTGCTGCATGGACAGACTGCCCATCTCTCTTATGCGGCTTCTTCTTTATCTGCATGGATTTTCTTTGGGCCCCAAAAAACTCAGCATCGTAGTGTTTTCCTCTGCTGGTTTCGGGGACTATGGGGTCCTCTGCGGTCGAAAGCAAAGCCGCAGGAGAGTTTTGGTCACCGTCTTGGGCTGCAGAAGTAGCTTCTTCGAGAACTTGGTCGGGGGCAACAGTTTTGTGCACCGACGTCCTGCGAGTTCTCTTTGGGTTGACTTGCTTCTGAGACGGGATGACGCTCTCTTCAGAGAGCAATTCTTCGAAGGCTTGTTGGTCGAAGCGAACTACAAGCATTTGCTGCATAGACCCGAGCTTGGACACGTCAAATTGCATCACCAGCTTCTTATCAGAAGAGAAGGATGTCCCCAGCAGAGTCGCCATCATGTTTGCCATAAAAAATTAAAGACAGGTATTACAAAACACTAAAATTGATTGTAAACTCGCTTGTACAAAGAAAAGCCTAGTAGGAAATCTTAGGAAACAATCTAAGTACAATTGTTTAATTTTGATTCTGGGAGGTGACGGTGGAGGCTCGGAAAAGTGCTATCAACTCTGACTTACTCCGTGGACTATCTGACGCAGTCTTTAACTCTTGAAGCAATTGTCTTTCTAAAGGTTGCCAGCCTTTTACAGGGGTGTGGCACCCTGCTATTTATAGTGGTATGTATGTGGAGCCGCATAGATAGCCTATGGCCACGTGGCTGATTAGAATGTGAAGACCAGCTCTTTGGCCGCCATCTGTCGATTTGTTGGGATTTTTTTACAACAAATCTGGGCAGTTAGAACTTGGTCAGCCTGCCATGTGTCCCGTCGCAGGAATCATTTTGAGTCGCATGAGTCTCTCACTTTTCGGCCATGTGGGGCTACATGAGTCTCATGCGGCTTAAGTCGTAAACTTCCTTAGTCCTAAGGATTTAAGCCGCATAGATTCTGTATTTTGGCCGCATAAAGCTCATGCGGCTTGGATCACAGTTACTCTTGGCTGTATGACGTTCGGAGACTTTGGGGCCGCATATGTCTGAGCCGCATAAGGTTCATGCGGCTTAGGTGACACTCCTTCTGGCCGCATGAAGACGTACGAACCCTACTTTTTGGGCGACGTCTCACGTCTTATCTTTTTGTCAAAGTGTCAGAGCTGTCATTTTTGTCAGTTTTGACAGGACTTGTCAGCTTTGTCAGACGAACTGCTCCTCTTGGCCACATATCTTTCTGCTGCAGCTATTTTGTCGACGGGTCGTATAATCCATTGAATCTGTCATGCGGCCATCTTTTATGCGGACCTGTTTGGCCCAAAGTACTATGCAATAATTTGTGATTCGCATGAACCCCATATTTTTCATGCTTCTACAGTATGCTTTATTCATCGGGGTCTTCGTATTTTTACATCAAAAGTTATTGCTCGTGAATTTAAGAAAGCCTTCAACAGAATTGAGCTGCCGTACCATTATTTAATGGGGTGGCTACTGATGCATTGCCCCTCTCTGATGCGACCTAGCCCGGAAGGTAATACGATAAGTGACGATGCCTTCATCTATCACTATCGCGACATGCCCTGGAACTATACCACCTTTCCTGACTGCCGAGCTGCTCTTGCGCGGGTGGATAAATACTCTTTTTTGTGTTGGCCCCGTCTTTTACTGATGAAGAGATGGGACGCGTTCACTTCGATAGCACTGCTGCGCCTCAGGCCCTGTCCGGAAAGCTGTTTCGCTGGTTACAGAGTATCCGCCCCTCACATCTTGTGTACCGTAATCGCAATATTGTATACTTGGAGCCATACTTATCCATCCAATACTCTCGACAATTTGGGTATTGTCAATTATATTTGAATAACCCTAATCCCTGTCTGGGTTTCGAGGGGAGCGTCTTGGATGGTTTTTGGGCCCGACACTATTATTCGGCGACCCACACCCAGGCCAGCTTCATCCTGCCTGACGCCGGAACTTCGGGGCATATCTCGTATATGGCTGCCCTTCGTCATGTGTCCCTGAACGCGTCCCCTAGCGACTTTGATCTACGTACCAGTTTTATTGTTGGTACCAAATTGGAGGAACGACAGAGGGAATCCCATAAGAGGACGTGGAAGGAGAAGAGGAAAGCTTCTAATTCTGACTCTGACGGTACGGAGGAGGAGGAGGATAACTCTGAAGATCTCTAGCCCTTTGTAAGTCCTTTGGCGACGCGTGCGCCTTTCCCTGTACCGAACCCTTCGCGTAAGCGAAACAGGGCTAGACCCCCTGTCACCGATAGGCCTCGTTTCCAGAAGCGAGTTGCGGCTAGGTTCCGTGGGCCTACTGTCGAGGAAAGGGGTAGTGACACAGAAGTCAACACGGGGGTAAGTTCTTTCACGACAAGCCCCAGTATTATTCTCGGAGCATTATCTGAAGGCTCATCTTTGCAGGCATCGGAGGAAGCAAACCTTCTGTCACCAGATGCTGCCCATGCGGTTCCCTCTCTGGGATCTGACCCTAGAGCTGTGGGGTCCCCACAAACAGGTGTCGATATAATTACGTCTCTGCCCGGAGCAACAGGGGCTGAGAAGGTAGACATGGGCGGTTCGAGCGCCGTTGCTGAACTTACAGGGGATGTGGAGGCGACGGGAGGAGCTGAGACTACTCCGACTGAGCCCCAGTCTTTGCCCCCCACCTCTCGTAAGCTATGTCACATTTTTACCAATGAGGAGATTTTTTCGCTTCAAATCCATCTTCTTCGGGTCAAGCTGATTGTCGTTTGTTGTGGACCTATAGGGCCTGCCTCTCCACTACCGATGGCGGATGTGGCCGCGGAGGAAGGGATAGAAAAGGACCTAGGTGCTGACCTGGTACAAACAAGAAATGTCCCTTTTCCACTTCCAGCTCGAGTCGAGGGTGTAGGACCGTTGAGCACCTCTAGAGGGGATAAATAGAGTGAGTACGAGTGCAGCAGAAAATAATCATCAATTTAAAAATTATAAACAAATAACTATGGCAGTAAATAAGAGACAGTAAATAAAATATAGCAAGAGATAGAGAGATCAAACTCAGTGACACAGCGATGTATACTGGTATCCCTCTGAGAGGACTAATCCAGTCTCGAGTACTCTTGCTCGATGTTAATCCACTAAGGCACAAGCTAATTGAGAGCTTGTAGTCTCTTACAACACCGTGGTTGGTAACAAGTGCATGACCAACTTCACAACACCGTGCTTGGTGACGAGCGCACGACCGACTCCACAACAGAGATAATTTTTGTACTTTGAACAACCTCTTTATAACTCTTGAGAACCAAAAGACTCTAGATCAAAATAGATACTACTGGATTTTGGTTAAGAGGAGTGTAGGTGTGATATAAAAACTTTTGATCGGGTGAAAACACTTATTGAATAGAGAAGAGAAGATGAAGAAATGATTGAGTGATTTGGAATAAAAAAATTCTCTTCTATTTATAGGTGTTTTCTAGGACCGAACTCGGGCAGAGTTCTGATGCAAAGATTTCGCATATAAACGTTGCATGCAGATTTGGAGGCAATAAATATTTAAATTTAAACTGACCGAACTCGGGCAGAGTTCAGATCGAACTCGGGCCGAACTCGGTTTGAGTTCTGTCTAGGTAAAAATGTTAAACATTTATAAAATATTGTTGCAGAATGGAATTGAACTATTTGGTGGATGAAATATGGATAGGTAGGCTGTATGGAAAAGTTGACTATGATTAACCTAAGCCAGTATTACGCAGTCGATCTTACAATTTATATCATAGACTCAATAAAGATAAAATACATAATAAATTATAAAATAACTCGGACTATATTCCAAAGAAAGTAATCTTCAGACTGATGATTTACGTGCTTGATGATGCAGTAGTACGCTTGTTGATATTGATTTCACAAAACCTGAAATGATTAGCAGCAGTTCGTATATATTGTGTATAGACTTAAATTTATGTCGATTATTAAAATCGGGTGTGACCATGGAATGGGCCAACAATCTCCCCCATTTTGATAATTGACAAACTTGAGTCTATACCAAAATATATCTAAATAGAACAAATAAAATTACCTGAAAAAAATAGTTTTGGTATTCTTTCTTTGCTTGTTGATTTTTGGTATTGCGCTCTTTCTCCCCCTTTGTCAATAAAAAAATGGTTTTGGCTCCCCCGTAATGTGTGAAGCCAACAATGTTCATCAAACAGACAAAGTAATACTAGAGAGATAACCAAATAACAACATTTCCACAAAGTGCATAAAAGAAATAACTAGTACTAAAAATACTGAAAATGTCATGCATAATAGAAAGATACAACCATCATCATAATCACAAAGTACTAATAAATGTCTAACTGTAAAGTTTAGACATAAAAAAACTACATCAGAGATCATCATCTATCAGACGCTATCCAAAATCCACTAGCTCAAATCCTCATCACATCGGAGTGTCATCAACTCCAGGAGCATCCGGTGGAAAATATACAGCAGTAGGATCGAAGTGAGAAAATGTTGCCTCATCGTCGAACCTAGGTCCAGTGAAGCTGGGGTGATGAAGTATGGTAACTGGATGTGATGGGTCATGAGAGAGACTCCAGTGAAGATCAGCAATGCTGTTCCGCAACACCTGAGCCTATGTGATATGGCGAAACTCTGAGTCAAGATAGCCCTGATGTCATTGCGCAGAGAGAGAAACGAAATCATCAAAATACTGATAGAAGCCAGGGTCAAAACCCAGAGCAGGGGCTGGAGCAGCAGCAGGAGCCTCGGGGTCAGCATCTGGAACAGGCTCAGCACCAGGAGGCAGAGGAGGAGTAGGATATAGCCTAGACCTACTAAGCGCAATGACAGTGGAGGAATAAGAACAGGTTTGAAGATCGATTTCAAACCTTCTAAAGATATAGGCCAAATGCATGGGATAGACGAGGTTGCGTCCTGTATTTCTGCAGTTCAGCATCCAAGCCACCATAGTCTTGGGAACAGAGAATGGAATGCCAAAGTGAATGTGGTACATAGCTGACAATTTCAGGAAGGAAACCTCATCAGAGGATCCCTTCTTCGGAAGAAGAACAAAGAATACAAACCTATGGAGTTCATAGAAGTTTTGGTTGAGGTGCTTGGAGTAAACTCTTCTAGGAACAGGTTTGGGATGGCACAAAAGTTCTTTGAAGGAATCAAAAGTGACACCTTCAGGGAATTGGATGTGATGAATATCCATTAACACTTCACCTACATCAGGAACATGGAAGAATTCACTGATGTCGTTGGCGCTGAATTCTAGTTCTTGCCCAGCAACACAAGAATAGAAATTTCTGTTATCTTTTACTTGCAGGTTGTAGTAAAAAAATACGGACAACATTATCATAAATATTCTCAGCTACTTCAAAAAAGTCACAAAAGTCGAGACGGTCAAAAGTGGGAGCATATTCAGAAAAATAGTAAAGTTTACGCGTGCTCCAATACAAATTCTACGACCAGAAAAAGAGTTAAACCAAAGGTCCGAAAAATTTTTGTCGAAAAAAGACCGGAATCAAAATCATCGGATCCTATGTGTCTAGCTGGACTAAAGACATTAGTGGGAACATAATCAGAGGAGGATGATCATGCTTGTGAGGCATCAACCTTTCTCTTTTGGTGCTTGGGTGCCATAGATGAGAAAAAATGATAATGGAATACCTTTAAGAGGAGGAAGAATATGGAGAGGAATGGCCCACTAGACTCCTGAGAAGCTCGAATGGAAGGAGGAGGAAGAGTTCTTGAGAGTGTTTGAGGGTTTTTCTCGGTTGTAGGATGAGAAAAGTGGAAGGAAAAAGGAGTTTAAATAGAGCTAGGGCCGGCTGTTCGGTTCTGGAATCTGAACAGCGCCGACGAACTCGGTCCGAACTCGGTCAGAGTTCGGTCCGAGTTCGGCTGCTTGTATTTCCAATGCCATAAATGCAGTATTTTTTTAAAATTTTGAATTTATAACTATTGTACTTCTTCATTTAATAACTTCTATTACTTTGGGTTAGCTGTAGGGGTCGGATCCCAGCTAGCGGTAGTCCGAAGACTAGTGCACCGTGTCGCTTCAGGCTATTTACACATGTATGACAGAAGGACCCTTTCGTCTTGTACCCAAAATAATTTTCATTAAATAAATTACAAAGTTTCGAGTTATAAAAATAAATTTAATAAACATACTACATTATGAATCTGAAAATTCAAGTATGTTGAGCTCTCGCCTCATAATGTTAAGTCGGTCTTCAGCCAGTAGTTTTGTGAAAATGACTGCTAGTTGATAATCTGTGTCAATAAGCTATAGGCATATATTACCGTGTTGTTGGTGATCACATAAAAAGTGATGACGAATCTCAATGTGTTTTGTGCGTGAGTGACATACATGGTTCTTAGTCAGGTCAATAGTGCTAGTGTTATCGCAATAAATGGGAATCTTAGTGTAGTGCAGATTGTAGTCTTCTAGGATTTGCTTTATCCATAAAATTTGAGCACAACAACGTCCTGCGACGATATTCCGCTTCAGTAGTTGATAATGCTACAGAATTTTATTTCTTGCTAAACCATGAGACTAAGGCTTTTTCTAGGAAATGACACGTACCGCTGGTACTTTTACAGTCTACTTTGTATCCTGCAAAATCTGCATCCGAGTAACCTATCAGGTCAATGGATTTGGTTTTTAGATACCATAAGTCGACTGTAGAAGTTCCCTTAAGGTATCGGAAGATACGCTTAACGGCACTTAGGTATGATTCCTTAGGATTTGCCTGGTATCGTGCACAGATACAAACACTGAACATAATATCAGGGCGACTAGTAGTTAAATATAATAAGCTACCAATCATACCTCGATACTTACTCTGGTCGACAGGTTTGCCACTTTCATCAGTGTCAAGCTTTGTAGAAGTAGCCATTGGAGTTCCAATAGGTTTTACATTATCGAAGTCGTACTTTTTCAGTATGTCCTTCGTATATTTGGCTTGATTGATGAATGTTCCCTTCGAGTGTTGTTTGATCTGGAGTCCTAGAAAGAAGTTCAGCTCTCCCATCATACTCATCTCAAATTCACTCTGCATACACTTAGCAAACTCTTGACAAAGTTTTTTATTAGTAGAACCGAATATAATGTCATCAACGTATATTTGCACAAGAAAAACGTCATCATCTAAAGATTTGATAAACAAAGTTGTATCAACTCTTCCTTTTGAAAAACCATTATCAAGTAAGAAGGAACTTAGGCAATCATACCAAGCACGAGGTGCCTGTTTGAGTCCATGGAGTGCTTTCTTAAGCTTGAAGACGTGATTAGGCTTTTGAAAATCTTCAAAGCTAGGGGTTGTTTCACAAAAACTTCTTCTTTTAGGAATCCGTTCAAAAATGCACTCTTCACGTCCATTTGAAATAATTTAAAATCATTAAAATATGCAAATGCACAAAACATGTGGATAGCTTCTAGTCTAGCAACATGAGCATATGTCTCGTCAAAATCAATACCTTCTTCTTTATTATAACCTTGTGCCACTAGACGTGCTTTGTTACGTAGAACTTGTCCATCTTCACTAAGTTTATTTCGGAACACCCATTTGGTACCAATTATCGATTGACCAATAGGTTTAGGAACGAGTTCCCAAACTTGGTTTCTCTCAAATTGATTAAGTTTCTCTTGCATGGCATTAATCTAAAACTCATCACTAAAGGCATCTTCTATATTCTTAGGTCCTATTTGAGAAATGAAAGCTACATTTGCTACTATTTCAGAATCTCTAAGAGAGGAGCGTGTACTTACACCTTTTGATACATCACCTATAATGAGTGTCTCCGGATGATCTGGTAAGAACTTTAATGATTCAAATTTTTGAGCAAGATCTTCCACAGGACTCTTATCGATTTTTGCTTGTACACCTTCATCATCACTGTCGCTAGATCTGTGACTATTGAGCTCATCAAAAGTAACGTTAATAGATTACTCAACAATCATAGACCTTTTATTGAAGATTATATATCCCTTACTCTTAGCAGCATATCCGAGAAATATCCCTTCATCTGCTTTAGAGTCGAACTTATCCAAGTTGTCCTTGGTGTTCAGGATAAAACAGCGACATCCAAAAACTTTGAAGTAAGAAATATTTGGAATCCTTCCAAACCAAAGTCCATACGATATTTTCTTCGAGATAGGTCGAATTAACACCCTATTTAAAACATGACAGGCTGTACAAACAGCTTCTGCCCAAAAGTATTTAGGAAGATTATGCTGATTCAGCATAACTTTAGCCATCTCGCTTAAAGTACGGTTGTTCCGCTCCACAACACCATTTTGTTGAGGAGTTCAAGGACAAGAAAATTCGTAGTAGTACCCACTATCATCACAAAACTTTTTGAAATTAGTATTTATGAATTTGCCACCATGATCACTTTGGATACGAGTAATCATGAAGCCTTTTTCATTTTGTACCTTTTTGTAAAA
>JANAVB010020911.1:0-36343 GCA_029216955.1 Iris pallida | reverse complement strand
TCTGGATATTTGTGTTAGCTCTGACTTATGGATTTTGGACTCATTTTCTGTTTTATCTATCATATCTCTTTTCATGCTATCTACCTTAGTTTTTTATTGATTGAGACTGTATTTCTATGTCACCCTCCATCGGAGTGTATATACTGTACAGGTACATTTATCTGTTTTAGTCGTAGTATTTACAGACCCTATATACAGCATTCTACCGCCGATTCTGCGGCGTAGGCTGGACGTAACCACGTCTCGTGCCCCTCTTCCGGGTGCGGGTCGTGACACTAACCTACTTGCGCAAGGCATCAGTTTGCGCTGACTCAACATACTTGTGCAAATCGATAGATTGCGTCGAACATATGCCACGCTTTCCAACCGATTGCACAGAATATAGTTTTCATAAAAATGAAAACTATTGTGTTTATGCAACCAAAATCCTAAACAGGACGGCGCAATACCATCAAATCTCTAAAAGAGAGAGGTATGAAGGTTCGAAAATGTTAAGAACCCTAAAAAGGTTTTTTGATCGAGTTCATCATCTACCTTGTAGTGCTGGGTGGCCAACTTCATGACGAGAGATTCGGGCGCAACTCGAGTCGAGGGTTCGGCCACAGCCTTGTCCTTCTCTGGCAGTTCGCTTAGGGGCCATTGACGTCGACGGTGAAGAAAGGAGTAGTCAGAGAAGATGAGCTTTTGTCTCTTGAGAACAGTTGAAAACAAGTAAAGTGAAAGAAAAAGATGAAAACTATTTATAGTTTTTCAAAAGTAACAATCACCTCAGATTGCGTCAGAAAATTAGGAGCCAATTCCTCCAAACGCGCAGTCAAAGCATCACTTGCGCAACTTGATTTTAAATTCGAAATTCAAAGTATTCGAAACTTTGAAATATTTTCAAATTTTGAAAACTTTGAAGGGGGTCTTGTAGGTCCTATAAATCAAGTTGCACCCATCAAAAAAGTAATGAAAATCAAATTGTGCACCCTTCAAATGAACTGCGCAGGAGACAGATTGCGCAGAGACTCAACTGCGCAATGAACTGCGCACCCATCCAAGCGCGCTTGCTGACGTGGCAACGTCATCATTACCTGACACAAAATCAGATCTTCTGACAACTGACGGCCCGAAGAACGAAGAAATTGTTCGTTTCTTGTGCCACGTCGTCATGACAGCTGTCTAGCGCGGTCCAGCTGCCAAAAGCCAGCACAGTCTGACAGCTCAACCTCAGCGCAATCCGAGTCTTCGCACAACCATTGGAAGCAGTCTGATTCTAGCTCAGTTCAAGTGGCGCAATCCATCAAAATAACTGACATTTTATACATGGCATACATGCCAATTGCTCACTACGTGGCAACCGTCTGTACGACCAAGCGTATTTCAATCAAACAATGCCACGCGTCTCATACAGTTGGCCCACGATCGAGTAACTGCCAGCGCAGTTCGCTGCTTGCGCAGTCCAATGCCTGCACAATCCATCCTGCGCAATCATGAAATAACTACTAATTATTATTTTCTAGAACTCTATAAATAGAGTTTCAAGTCCTTCATTATCAAGATCAGATCATTCAAGATCATCACAGAGATCAGGAGTTCTTGCCCAAGTGCTGCTGCATTCTTCAGAGGCTATCGTCTTCAAAGTTCACATCATCCAAGATAAAGCGATCATCTTCAGATCGGATTCCTATAGTTGTACTTTCCCAAATTCAATTGTAATTTCTTACAAAGTTTATGAAATAAAGAACACTCTTTTTTTTTGCAAACAAAATGGCGACTCTGCTGGGGACGACTTTCTCCTCCGACGAGGAAGTGACAACTCAATGTGACGTTGCGTCTATCGGAAAGACGCAGAAGACGCTGGTTGTAAAGGTCAACCAGACGGCCTACGAGGTGATAATCAATTCTGGGACTACTCGTAGCACTGCAACTTCTGCCAAGAGCAAAGTCTGTTTAGTACTCCAAAGTCCTTTGCACAATCCTATGTGCAATCCTTTGCGCAATCTGCTGTCTCTGCTCCCAAAACTGCTGCGCAGTTTGCTCCTACTGCCCATACGCAGTATACTGCTCCTCTTGCCATTGCATAAACCACTTCCTATGCTGCTCTGGAAAAGTGCAAGACTCCTCTTCCCCTGGCGCAGTTGGCCAACTCTTCTCTGCGAGTCCACCACTCCATCAACCAGAGTGCAACTCAAGCACTCTGAAGTCAAGACTCCTGCTGCACAAACTGCAGTGTCTGTGGCCAAAAAGCCATCTGTCAAAGCTTCTCATGCGCAACCAGCCAATGCGTCTACTGCCACTTCAACCCCTACGCAAATGTTCTAGCGCAGTCTAAGAGGGATAGCCCTTTGGCTAAATTCTCTTCTTCTCACAGCAAGGAAAAACTTGCTCCTCTTTCCAAGCACCCTTGCTCCAGCGCAATCCACTGGGGGTAGTCTGCTGAGTAGTCCTCCTCCTCTTCAGAACAAAGAAAAAGGCCCGTTGGTCTTTTCTCAAACTTCCTCGTTCCATGACTCGGAAGTCAACAGAGGGAAACGCTCGTTAGTTAACCCTTCCTCACAAAAAAGGAAAAGGTCATTTGGTCTTTTCTCAGTCTTCCCCGGTTTTTACCTCGAAGATCAATCTGAACGTGCCTCGGCACCAATCAATACAAGGACTCTCTCAACAAGAGTTCTTCTCTTCCTGCCAAAGAGAAATATACCTATCAAAGAGGTATTCT
Source organism: Iris pallida (assembly GCA_029216955.1). Lineage (NCBI taxonomy): Eukaryota > Viridiplantae > Streptophyta > Magnoliopsida > Asparagales > Iridaceae > Iris > Iris pallida. The sequence continues at coordinate 33,642 of JANAVB010020911.1, read as the reverse complement.
GCCTACTCCGGTAGCAGAATTCCAAGATCTCCAACTCTCCGGATATCCCTCAAAGCAAAGAAAATTACGGGTGTCTCAAACAGAAACCCCTGGGATGAATTTGCTGATCTACGAGATTATCTTAATAGACCTCAGTCTACATCAACTTCGGCGAAACGCAAGCAACCAATGCCGAAGACGAACCAGCATCAAAAGCAAACTTTCAGGATCAAAAATCCTGACACCTATGCTAATGAAGTGAGTACTTCCTGTACACTCAAGGGACAAAATCTGAAGAACCAGAATCATGTTCTGAATGTTTTCAAAGAACATATCCCTCGAACTTCTTTTCGTCCCGTCATTGTTCCTGACCTCCGAGAGAATCTCAAGCAAAAGCAGGACAATATCTCAACACCGCAAGTTCAACCACTTGAACATCATTGTAATCATAAGGTTGTCATCAAGTGTTGTTGTCAAACAATAAACGATCATCTTCAGATCAGATTCTATAGTTGTACTTTTCCAAAATTCAATTGTAATCTTCTTACAAAGGTAAATAAAGAACACTCTTTTGTTTTTGCAAACTGCAGGTTGTAGACACCTATTGATGTGCTAACTATTTCTGAGGATAGGCGCACACTGTGGCCCAGTGTTTAGCTCTGATCAGAGGCGCATATTGCTGTCATACCTTGTTTGATCAATGTTCAGTACTGATATGCTCTGCTTGTAGGCGCAATGCTGATGTGCGCCTGTTTGTAAGCGCATACTGCTGATGTGCGCCTGTTTGTAGGCGCATATTGATGTGCGCCAGTTTGTAGGTGCATTGCTAATGTGCGCCTATTTGTAAGCGCATATTGCTGATAGATTTCTGCTAACTTCTTATGTTTTATTGACATTTGTAGGGACTTGGTTAGCGAGCTTCTTCATAACTGGTATTGGTGATTTGGATGTTGTAGAGAACATTCTTCTGACACCCACATCAGACAGCTCATATGGTTATAACTCAAATCAGACAGCTCAAGACTCTTCATGTTAAGAAGGATCTTCCTCAGATGATAGGAAGAACCTTTATACATGAGAGTTGGATGGTGAAGACGCAGAACTAGGAATTGTATCACAAGGGTGATCTCGTTCCTAGTTCCTCTGGTAGGCTGTCTTCTCTCCACCAGTTGTATTGACAGCAGCTCATCTTTGGGCTACTGCACTCTGTGGTTCTCCTCTAGTCTTTTTCAGGAGAAGACCAGAGTTAATTCTATTTTCTGGCTCGTTGCTTCAGATCGAGACGACAAGGAATTGCCACCAACAAATAAGAAGATCCAAAGATGTAATAGACCTTCATTTAGAATAAAATCCGAGATGTAATAGATTTCTATTAAGATGTATCTATGTTTTTAAAGAAGGAATAAAGAATGATTTTCTCTTCTTTACGATTTGATTTTGATGTGGTGATAAGAAACATAGAATCAAGGAAAAATGTGGATGACAAGTTGCTGATGTAATACAAATTTCAAAAGTATAGAGAATGTGAACTTTCATGAGAAAAAGTGAACGGTCACTTCATTTTTCGAGATAAGGACACTGAAAATGAATGAACAGTTACATCGGATAATGAACGAACAGCTATAAATGAACGAACAGTTGGGCTTCTTTCAAAAAATCGTATCAGTTCTCGAGATTGACTATCTAGTTGTTTTGTCTATAAATAGAACAAAACTTTCGTAGATATCGTCACTTTCTTTCTTTTCTGTACAAAATGTCCTCCAAAGATTTGCTCATCCCGAAGCTTGAAGGAAAGACTGAGACACCACCTACTGAGCCCTCAGTACCTCCTCAGAAAGAAAGGGTGAAGGCTCAACTGTTCCTGCACTAGGAGAGGATTTGATTTCCAAGCTAGTAGAGCCTGGAAAGACTGTCGAAGAAGAGGCAATGAGGATGGCTTCCTGCAAGTTCTTTTTGAGTTCAGACAATGAGATGTTTGAACTGTGGCGAACTATGTATTTAATCATGAAGGGTCAGGGCCTCCTCCCCGTCCTTAATATTATGTAATTCCATTCTGCTTTCGAATAAAAATAAACTTTTATTTACATCATGTCTCTGAAAATAAAGTATATTTTGTCTTTATACATAATATTTCTTGAGAAATTTGCCATTGATGGACATCATAGCAACTCTGCCATCCATATTTGTTAATTGATAGTCCCCATTAGAAAAGACTTTATTTATCACATATGGTCCTTCCCATTTTGCCTCGAACTTGTCTTTGCTCATATGTGTCATAGTCATAGGACGTCTGACTGTAAGAACCAACTCGCCTTCTTGAAATGTTCGTACTCTAACTTTGCGATTGAAAGCTTTTGAAATCTGAGCCTGATAAAGCTCGATATGCTGTTGAGCTAATAACCTTTTCTCATCGAGCGCCTCCAATTCCTGAAGCCGAAGACGATCATTATTATCTATCGTAAGCTCATTAGCAATGGCGATTCTCAATGATGGAATTTGAATTTCCAAAGGTAGAACAGCTTCATATCCATATACCAGAGAAAAATGTGTGCAACCTGTGGGGTTACGGACAGTAGTACGATATGCCCATAGACATTCTCCAAGTTTATCACTCCAACTGCATTTGTTAATAGAGACAAACTTTTAAGGAGTTTGATAATGGTCTTGTTGAATGCTTCAGCCAACCCGTTAGCCGCAGGATTATAGGTTGTAGAAGAGACATTATTGATTCTGTTGTCATCACAGAACCTATTAAATTTCTGGCTGATGAATTGCGGCCCATTATCATGAATGATTTGGTGAGGGACACCAAATCTATATATCACATGATGTTTGATAAAATTGATAACACTACAAGTCTTTACTTCAGCCAAAGGTATAGCTTCTGTCCACTTGGAAAAATAATTGGTTATGGCTAAGATGAACTGATGTCCTTTAGATGAAGGAGGATTGATAGGGCCAATTATATCCATGGCCCAAGCTTCAAAAGGCTACGAGGCTACAGTTGAATGAAAAAATTCTGACGGTTGGTGAATGAAATCTGCATGAATTTGACATGCACGGCATTTCCTTGCATAATCAATAGTATCTGATACCATAGAGGGCCAGTAGTAGCCCATACGTCTGATACGATCCTGTAGTTTAGAACCAGGTTGATGTGCTCCACAAACGTCATCATGAGCTTCACGTAATATCTACTTTGCTTCATCACCAGCGAGACACCTCAAGAGTAATCCATCAAAAGTTCTTCGATAGAGAGTTTTAGTAGTATGATTATAATAGAATCAAAGTGATCGACGACGGATACTTGTAGCTTCCTTAGGATCTTCTGGCAATATGTCATGTACTGCAAAATCAATAAAAGATACTCTCCAATCCTCGCTAAGGACATTAACTTCAGTTAGGTTGCTGAATTCAATGTTGTGATTATTTTCAACACAGAATAGTTCTCTATTAGAAATAAATACCATTTGTTGTCTTTTGATTGGCACTGCCAATACCGCGGCTAGGTTAGCTAAGGCATCGGCTTCGGTATAGCATGCGCGACGTACATGTTCGATGAAGAACCCTTTGAACGAAGAAGCTATTTGGGTTGCTGCTTCATGGTATGGTACCAAATCTTGATATCGGACTTCATATATGCCTCTAACCTGATTAACAATCAGCTTAGAGTCACCATATACTTCAAGATATTCAATTGTTTGGCTAATTGAAGTCTAATGAGCAAAGCATTGTATTCTGCCACATTGTTGGAGCATGATTCATCTAAAGAATAAGCCCATTGAATAGTTAATCCATCGGGTGAAACAAGAACAATTCCTACTCCAGCAACAAGAGTTCCTCCAGGTCCAATTCTAGAAGCTCCATCAAAGAACAACCTCCAAGTAGAAAATTCTTCTGAGATCATATTTGATTCCAATGTTTCGTCCGAAATCTCATCATAGAGTTTATATGTCTCAGGGACATGATAAGCTGCTAAGAAGTCAGCAAGAGCTTGGCCTTTCACAGACTTTTGAGGAACAAAAATCATATCATATTGTGCTAGCAATGTGGCCCATATGGCAAGCCTAGAATTGAGTGTGCTTGGCTTCTTCATTAAGAATCGAAGAGGATTGACCCGGGATATGACATAAATAGTTTGGCCTATGATGTAATGTTTTATCTTCTGAACAGCAGACATTAAGGCTAAACATTCCTTCTCTACTGGACTATAACGATATTTAGCTCCAATCATTGTTCGGCTGAGATAGTAGATGGCTTGCACATGACCTTCCTTGTTCTTCTGAGCCAGCAAAGCTCCCAATGAATGATCCATTGCTCGGACATACATTAAAAAGGGTATTCCTGAGATTGGTGGTACAAGAACCAGTGGACTCATTAAATACCGCTTTATGTCATCAAATGCTCGTTGACATTCTTCCGTCCGAACGAAAGATACACCTTTCTTCATTAATTGAGTAAATGGTCTGCAACGTCCAGATAAATTCAAAATGAACCGCCTGATGTACGCAAGTCGACCTTGGAATCCTCGTAGCTCATTTAGGTTGCGTGGAGGACGTATCTCTTGAATGGCTTTGATCTTCTCGGGATCAACGTGTATACCCTTAGAGGTAATGACGAAGCCGAGAAACTTACCACTAGAGACACCTAAAAAAGACTTGGTGGGGTTCATCTTGAGTTGATGCTGGCGCATTAGATTGAAGATAGTTCTTAAATCTTGAATGTGGTCTTCTTTGAGACGACTTTTGACAGCAATATCGTCAACATAGCATTCGACAGTCTTTCGCAAATGATCTTGAAAGATAGTGCTCATAGCCCGCTGATAAGTTACACCTGTGTTCTTAAGATCAAATGGCATGACCGTATAACAGTACACACCCCAAAGAGTACGAAATGAAGTATGTTTTTCATCTTCAGGATCCATTCAGATTTGATTATATCCAGAAAACCCATCCATGAAAGAAATTCGTTCGAATCCACATGTATTGTCGATCATAACATCAGTAATTGGGAGAGGGAATTCGTCTTTGGGGCAAGCATCATTGAGATCCCGAAAGTCTATGCAAACTCGAACCTATCCGGTCTTCTTCAGGACAGGGATGACATTGGCTACCCAGTCAGGATGCTGTTCTTCTCTAATAAAGCCACAAGCTATAAGCTTTTTGACTTCATCATCAATTGCATCCATCATTTCAGGCTTGAATCGCCATTGTTGTTGTTTGACCGGTTTGACATTCGGCAAGATGTTAAGCTTGTGAGTTACAATTTGAGGATCTAATTCCGGCATATCTTCATAACTCCAGGCGAAGACGTCAATGTATTTACGAATAAGGTGAAGTAACTCTTGTTTATCATCTTCTGAGAGATTCTTGCTGATGAAGATTGGTCGTAATACACATTTCTCTCCAATGTCGATTTGTACCAGTTGATCTTTAGTAGGTGGTTCTCGTTGTTCAAAACGAAGTTCCTACTGATTGTCCATCTTTTGTACCCAAGGGCCCATTTTAGTAGCTTCTTCAATGTCACTTTTATCATCTTCTGAGAATTCGACGGATACCATATTAGAAGATACTATCGCCTTATGAATATAACCGATGCTGGTATCAGAGTCCCATGAGATAGAATCAGAAGAGTTTGAACGTTCTTCTTTATCAGATTCAGAAGGTTCTGGAGTTGGAAGTGGTGACATATAACCTAGTTCTCATTTCGTTTTACTGTGGAATTGTTGTGATTTTCCTTTTGGAACAGCAATACGAAGATGGGTTCACCTTCCTTTACCATTGTTGAGACCTGTTCTGAAATCATAACCCATTTTACGGATGATGGCTTTAGATTGTGGACTATAACGTCGTAATTGTAGCCTTCCTGTATCATCTCTATTATCATTATAGAGCATGATTTTTTGTTCTTCTCTCTTATTGAAGAATATAGGCTTTTCATCTTTCTTTCGAGACGGTACTAAGAAGTACGACTCTTATATTGAATCCAGTGATACCACATTTCGTCGAGATGATACGACTTCTATTGTAAGTGGCTTAAAGCTATCTAGCATATCCAGATAACACTGAGTATAGTAAAAGACATCATTATACTGCAAAGGAGATGCTTTATTGATTTTTACACCATCATTTACAACAGGGACTTTAGCCTTAGCAGGCTTAGTCAGGTTGATGACAAGAGGGGGAGAAGAAGAACGAGAAGGATGAGGGAACTTCTTGCGATAAAGATCGATTACAAGCGGCTCAGAAGAGGTGAGCTCCCTTTGTTCTTGACTATCACCTTTAGGTCGCTTCTCATGGGAAGGTAGATAAATAGTCAGTGGTTGGAAAGACTAAGGGCAGGAGGTACGTCCTTTGACTGGAATCACCAGAGTATCATTAGGTATACTCTTCTGTTCTTCATCTGTGTCCATTGCTAGTACCACCTTCATGAATTCCTTTTTGTACATGCGAGAATCATTGCAATATGCTTCAACTCCTTTGAAATAATTCAGATCTGCAACCTCTTTTTGGACTTCTCCATTACCATCCACATATTTAAAACATTGGTGGAGCGTATAGGGTACAATATTGTGTTCATGGAGGAATGGCCTTCCCAACAAAGTATTGTATGAGCCATGATTGTCAACAACATAGAAAGTTACTTTTGTACGAAGATTGCCAATTTGAAGTTTTACGCGTATCTTCCCCAAATGTTCACTTCTTCCTTGATTGAATCCCAGGATGGTAGTGATAGTTATAGAAAGATTATGTATTGGGATTTTCAAAGCATCTAGTAAGGACTTCGGCATGATGCTAAGTGCAGATCCGGGATCAATCAGAAGACGGTCGACTTTCATGGTGTCCACATACCCCGTGAAATAGAGAGGACGATCATGACGATTGTCTTCTAATAACATGTCATCTTGTGTAAAAGTGTCACGACCCGTACCCGTTTTTTTTAAACGGATACGAGACGTGTCCAAGCCAGCCTACGCCGCAGTGTCGACGGTAGAACGCTGTCACGGCCATGAAGATCAAAATCACAAATAATGCTTATTCATACAATTAATTTAACTTACAATGATCATAAGTTTTACATTTGCAGAAAAATATAAACTTGTACAAATAAATGAATGACTACAACTCAACTATCTAGCTACTCTCTAGGCTTTTGTCTGCAAATATTCCCATCACTCCCCAAGCTAAGTGAATCCACGGCTAACCTGAAAATGTTGGTTTCCAGTCATGAATGGAACGAGCACAATTCACTGAATGCTATTTCGAATAAAAAAATGACTATAAAACAAAGGTTAGACATCAATCATGAGTTTTGAAAATAAACAGTAAAGACGGAAAATCAGTAACAAATAAATAGATATAAAATACTTTTCCCAACTGTTAGAAGTACCTTTGATATGTGATCGATCTCGGGACAATTATGCGACACTGTCTACACTGTCTAAAGTTACACTGTCTACACTGTCTAAAGTTACACTGTCTATACTGTCTAAAGTTACACGGTCTACAGTTAATATTGCAATAAAGAAACACTGTCTACAAAATAATAATCACGAACTACACAGTTTAAATACAATAATAATCACGGTGTACACTGTCTACTTTACAATAAATAAATCACTGTCTACACTGTCTACTTTGCAATAATAAATCACTGTCTACACTGTCTAAGGTCAGATCACACATCCTTGGTACTTCTCATTCCCGACTCAACAATTTATAATAGAAAATAATCACATAACCAATGGCCAATCAATAAAATATATTGAAAATAAATATCAAAATGCAGACAACAAACTGTACTCGCCTGTGGTCCTCTGCTGGTGAAACCGACAATCTGAACCACTCAATGTGCCACAATAGTCAAAACCCGTACAATAGTCCCCGAAAGCTGAAATAAACATTACCAATATTCTTAGAATATTCAAAATAGCTTGGATCGTCTGTCCTTAAGTCCAATTCTGGATACAGGGGCAAAACGGTAATTTCGGGCCAAAACGGTGTCCGCCGTTGGACCCGCTTTGCACCGAAAAGCGTGCCAAAGTCAGCGGTCTATAAAGTCATCAAACTATATGTCTACAAATCCAGTTTTCTGATACGAACCCAACCGTATGTCCAGAGTTGGATTCCGGCGGGCCGTGCACAAAATCGCCCGTTGAGTGGGACCGTGGGGCCCGCAAAGCGACGTACGATTCAACTGTCTCAGAATTAGACCAAACTTGGCATACTGGACCAAACAAATGATACGGTCTTGTTGGCACAAGTTTTGTCTCGATCTGACGAGCGTACACAAAGTAATTGGAAAATTTGCACAGAGGCCGATACGGTAAATTTTGACGGATACGCATCAAATTCGTCGCGCACACGCGGTCAATTTGAATTTTGTCAAAGTCCACACGACCAAGAAGCCGTTACGCACCTTTCGATGCCTTCGGTTCGCGACCACGTTGCCCGGATCGGCGGGACGCACGTCGTATCGAAGGAATTTCTAATTTTCGAAAACATGTTTTTGGTCAACTTGAGACATCGATTTCTCGACGCTCAGTCGATCAAATCGACTTATATAAAATGGTTTACAGAGCTGTATAGGTTCTCTAAAAATGTCTTTAATTAGTTTTTGAAATCCCCTAATGTTCGGTTCAGAAAACGACTGCCAAGTTGGGTTGAGAGACTGCCATATACTCTGTTTTAGAACAGATTTTCGATAATTTTTGACTCGATTTCTCTCGAGTCTCGGATCACTAGAAATCAAACTATTTAACAAGGATTTAAGAGGGTTATATCGAGTTCATACCAGATCGAATGGCTCTCGAAACGGTCCCCTGGAGGTGATGAATCGTTACCCCAAAGTTGGGCAGTCTGCTGCTCGATTGTACTGTTCGCACGCGCACGCTGGGTTCGGGTGGCGGTTCCCGGCCGACCGCGGCTCTCCGGCCAGCGGCGATGCGGTGGGGCAGCGCGCTCAGGGAGTGCGAGCGGCCAGAGTGTCTCTGGGTTGATCACGAGGGCGCGCTGCGTCAATTTTAGGGTTTGCTTTTCGACGCTCATGTCTTCCGATTTATATATATATGCGCAATGGGGAGTATGCTGTGATCGGGTCTGCTGGAACATAGGGTCGGGCCTATTGGACTAGGCTTGGTCTATGTTACTGCTTCACTTCCTTTTATTCGTATACAACTATTGCTCCTTCAATTTCAAGTTCACCACTGCCATATGTCAACATCAATGTTGCTTGATTGCTTGTCACGTTCTACTAAGAACCAAATTCTAGAAACAAATTGTACCCATAAGCACAAGGCTGCAATTAGTCTCCTACATCAAACCTTTAACAGTATGGCCTCCATATTACAGGTGGCCAATGCTACTCATCTCATAAATTATGTTATACTAAGCAGGAATTAAATAGAAAACTGATATGTAACCATGGTATCTCAAACACTCTTAAACTAAAAGTATAATGTAGCTATAGAAGAGATAATGATTTGAATTTATATCAAGAAACGATTAACAATAATGCCTAACATTACATATGCAAGCCAATGAGTGGTGATTACATCTGATTTGGATTACGAGACAGGCAAATGGATTAAAGGAATAGATAAAAACACCAACTAAATTCTTTCGTCCAACTTAATGGTCATATAATTTGCTAATGATGGAGAATATCTAATTCAGATAATATTGCTGGATTCAATTTCTCCGAGTTCCTCCATAATTTGCTAATGATGATATTGCTTAATGATCACTCCTAAAAGAAAGATTATTATTTAGGAGTGCCTATTACAGGTTCACAGAAAACCTTTAATCAGGACAAACCTGGGTAAGGGGGTAACCCCAGAAAAAGATGACTAGATTAGGCCTGCAGTTGCTGGATTCCAGTTGAATTCTTGTTGACAATTAGAAGGATAGCTATTCTCATAATCACCTATTCATAATCTATATACACATATATATATATATATATATATATATATATATATATATATATATATAATAAATGATTTAATAAATATAAATCATTAACATTTAATAACAACAAAGTAGTATTAATGATAATAAAATCCTAATAACAATTAAATAGCCCAAAAATCGTTCCTGACGATACAACATGCACACTACTTATCTGGCTCCAGAAGATCGTACAAATTTTATAAAATACTATTTAATAATAATACCTATAATCTACCTATAACAAATATTCTTAGAAAATAATTGTCAATTCCAAAATATTTCAAAAAAAAATCGGGAAGGGAGGCTACAAAAAGTGATATTGGGGATTAATTCAAATACACTATGACAATGTGCACAGCTGACTGGTTCCTTTTCGGGCTTCTTGAGAAGAGTCAAACAAGTGTCAGCCTGCATCAAAGCTTCACTTAACGTCTCACGAGTTTCTTTTGAGAGACGTAAAAGTTCAAAGATTGACAATCTTGCTGGAGTATTGGCCAATTGAGCCAGTATGTCAAAATTGTAAGGCTTTTCAAGTCTAAGAGATGATGACTTCTTCAACGCTTTATCAAAGCGAACAGGTTGCTTTACCTTGTCTGATGATGTTGGTTTAGAAGGAGATGGTTCGACTACTGGCACAGATGTAGACGGTGTATCTTCAGCAGGAGAAGATGATGGAGGAAGAGCATCCAGGGATGGAGCAGGGTTCTCTTGATTTTCGGAATACTCCCGAAGATAGGGTTTTCCAAATCTAGTGCCCATTAAAATTTCTTCTTCTGTTAATGGTTCAAAGGATACCATATTACAGTTCTTGGATTTTGACTTGGAATGCTTGTTTTGTTTAGAAGAGGAAGGCGTTTCAAATTCTGCCACCAGATCTGGATGAATCCATATAATCTCTCCTCTATCAGTTGACATAGGAACAAGACCTTCATTTTGAGGAGGCGGGATATTCACAATTTCTAGAATAGTCCTTGGAATAGGGACAGCTCCATCTTGTACGAGTTGTGGTAGAAAATCACCAAATTGGAGAGAAACCACATTAGCAGTCACCGTTTTCTTGTCCTGCTGTAGAGTAATTGCTCCAGAGTTGACCAACTCCTGGATTTTGTCCTTGAGCACATAACATGCTATGGTTGGATGCCCTATGAATCTGTGATAAACACAGTATTTAGGGTGATCAGTTTTACCGACTTCTTCTGGTCGCTTTGCCTCTGGAAGCTGAAGCCTATTGCTTTTAATCAAGCAATCGAAGATGCTTAAAGTATCATCTTCATCGAAAGAATACTCTTCTTTTGGACGAATTAACTTTTGCAATGGTGCTGATGGGGTAGATGCCTTCTGAGTGACATTGACAGCCAAAGACTCTTCGCCTTTAAGATTGATGGCCAATGTTTCTTTATTCTTGCGGTTATTCTGGCAATTACTACCACCAGGTGTAGAATGTTCATCTTGGTTAGGGTGAGTCATCTGGACTCTTAACTGCTTGAACTTTTCGGCACTCACTTCTGTCGCTTTTGCATTAACAATGAAAGAAGGCCAATCCTAGAATTGGGTAGATCCCGTCCACATACTGATAATAGGCAACATGTTTGATTTGCAAGTGTCTATTGTTACAGCAGATGGAGTACCTAAAGGTATTTTGAGTGCCTCTCGGCGGAATCTTTCAATGAAACTCTCTGTGGATTCATTGTGCCTCTGTTTAATTTTAATTAGGGCAGATATTGTCATGTCGTTGACTCCCTCATAAAATTGTTCCAAGAACATTTGCTTAAAACCAGCAAAAGAAGTGATACAGCCATCAGGTAAGCTACGATACCAATCGTATGCTGCACCGGCTAAACAACCGACGAACACTCTGGTAAGGAGAGCATCATTTGGCTATAATTGATCAGTCATCACTTCGAAATGATTGATATACTGACTTGGAGAAGTGCTACCATCAAACAGCATAATGGTTGGGAGTTTATACTTAGAAGGAAATGGAACTTCCTTCCACTCTGTAGGATATGGTTGCTTTATGCCCAATCTTTGTAGGCCATCCTTCTGCTTGAAAGCCTCAAACTGAGTGCGCAGAAGTTTCACAGCCTTATTTGCATCCCCTGAGGTTTGAGAATTGGTGGGCTGGTTGGAAGTGTTAGGAGGAGGAACAGCGTGATAATTACCACCCCCAGCACCAGATTAACTTGGATCAGCTTGAATTGGTACAGAAGCAACCTGAGGGGCTGGTACCCCCAGATTAACAGGTACAGAAGATGCTATAAGCTCAGGATTTGTAACAGGGTTTACAATCGGAGGTACTGTATGTTGAGCCACCATTATGGTGTGCATGCTTGCAACCATTTCTGCCATGGTTTTCAATTTGTCTTCTAATACAACAATTTGTTGCTCTTGGCTGGTTGACGTAGAGGCATCTTGATCTTCTGTAATGGTATATGTTGTCACTTCTCTTGCCGCTATTGATGAAATAGTTTGTTCAGAACTTTCACTCAACTCCGAAAGAGAGTCCTCTCCCACATAAGTGATAGGGAGAACTTCTTGATTAAAGACACCTTGGATCAAATGACGATTTCTCGATCTAGTGTATTGAAAGACACCTTCATTGGATGCATGGATCCGGTCTAAATATTGTTGACTGGGATTATGGAATGCATTATGTCTTGGACATTTCTTACCTCCAGTGTCTTGAGAAGTCATGTTAACAGAAGCATATAATAGTTCATCTTCGTCTTCTATTATATGTTCAGGAGTTGAAGCATAGTTCAGACGATCGAAGACAGATCGTCGAGCCGATTGGCAACAACAGTTGATGACAACTTCATATAGGCAGTGGCGATTTGAAGCACAATTTGGAGGTGAGGAAAACATTCTCGTAGTCTCCCGTCTTTGTGTAAGACGTTGCCGGAGATCAGTTACAACCACAGGACGAGAAGAAGTCGGAGGAACATATTCCTTAATGATGTTAGGAACATGTCTCCTATTCTTCAGGTGTTTGGTTCCTTGAGTATACAAGGATGTACTCAACTCATTAGCATAGGTAGAAGGGTCTTTCTTTTCAAACTTTGGCTTTTGGTGCAGATTGGCCTTTGGCATAGGGTTCTTACGTTTTGCCAAAGTTGATATTGGTTGACGCCTATTGAGATAAGCGTGTAAATCTAAAGATTCCGCTCCAGGTGTCTCTGTTTGTGATACCTTCAATTTTTCTTGCTTGGATCTTAAAATTTGTAAGGTAGAAAGATCTTGACCAGACCCCATAGGGGTAGGTAAGATACCTCTCTGATCAGTATTCTTTCCGGTATCAGAGATTCGAGGACCTCTGTTTACAGGAATGGAATCTGATACATCTTCCTCTGAGTCATAGACCAGGGAAGTTTGAGAAAAGACCAAAGTGTGCTTTCTTTTGTTTTGAACAGGGTTAGCTAAGAAGCGTTTTCCTTTGTTCTGTTGTGTTATTATTTTAGGCATAGATTGTGCCAATTGAGAAAATGCCATAGGACTTTTTCCTTTGTTCTGTCTAGTGTTAGGACTAGGACATGAATTCTCTAAGTTCAGAACTTAAGAATTTGAAGAGGGTATAGCCAAAAGACTAGTTCCCTTAAGTTGCGCCGGAGTAGCAGATTGCTTGGGTTACGCCATAGACCTACGGAATACTGGTAGCACCTTGGCAGCAACTTTGGTAGACTATGCCTCGACAGTAGCTTGAACTGACTGCGCTTTGAAAGCAAGGATAGTGGTAGACTGTGCATGGGCAACAGAGGGAGCAGATTGCGCCCTAGCAACAGAAACAGGCTGTACTGGAACCACTGAGGCGGATTGTGTCCTGGTCATTGAGCACTCAAGTTGCGCCTGGGCAACAGCGACTGTGGGGGATTTAGGAGTCCACACAGTCCTATTCTTGGCAATAGCCACCGCGCGCTTGTTGCTTTTGGTGTTGATCATATTCTCGTAGGCTGTCTGGTTGACTTGAACAACCAGAGTCTTCTGCGTCTCGCCGATCGACGCAATGTCACATTGAGTTGTCACTTTCTCGTCGGAGGAGAAAGTCGTCCCCAGCAGAGTCGCCATTTTTTTTTGCAAAATACAAAAATTTGTTTTATTCCAAACTTGTAAAAGAGTACAAAGTACAATAAATTTTGGAAAAGTACAACTTTAGGAATCTGATCAGGAGACGATCACTTTATCCCTTGGACTATGTGAACTTGAAGACTGTAGCCTCTAGAGAACGCCGCAGCAATTTTACAAGAGTTCTTAATCCCTGTCTGATGATGATTGGAAACTCTATTTATAGAGTTCAGAAAATAAATGTTTTAGCAGTTATTCTGATGTGCGCGAGGCTGGATTGCGCCATACTGGATTGCGCCTACCTCCTGTTGTGCCAACTTTCATTCAGTTGTCAATCGTATACTAACTGTATTTAGATGCGTGGCATCATATGATTGAGATGCGCATGGTCGTGTGGATAGTAGACACGTCGTGAGAGATTAGTGGCATGTGCGCCACGTCATCCTGTTTTAGAATGTAAGTTGACTCAACTTTATCAGGTTGTGCGAGCTTCAGTCAACAAGTCAAACTGCGCTTGATTTGAGCTGTGCCTACACACGTGGCAGCTTCTGAGTAAAAGTCATTCAGGTTGCGCCCAGGCACAACTAAGGATTTTGTTTAGATTGCGCCTGGGCGCAACTCACGAAGTGTACAAGACATCTGTCCACCAACTTTTCCTTGAGCGGCACAATTTACGGGATTCAAAGATATTTTCCTCGTTCACTGTTATGTCAGTCATCAGTATGGTCAGGTAATGATGACCATTAAGTGTCAGATGCCACATAGATTTTGGCACAACTAGATTGGGCGCAGTCTGATATTGGGTGCAATCTGATCAGTGGTGCAGTCTGTTCTCCAAGCTTCATATCAGTGGCACAACTTGATTACTGATCAGTATATTCAAGGTGCAACTTAATTTTTAGGCTCTACACTGATCAAGATGAAAATCTAACCATGACCAAAACTTGGTTTAGCATGATTGGGATTTATAGTCACAGCTTGTAGGTAAGCACAAAGCCGCGACTAGAAAAATTAAGAATCGTTCGATTATGAACAAGTCAGAATCAGGTCAAAACATCGATAAATATGATCCAGGTCGAAGATATTAGATTTTTGGGTAGATCGACACGATCAAGTTAAAAATGATGTGATTAGGCATTGTTCGGAATAAACAATGCTTAGCACAAACATTGATCAAGAATTTAACCACCTGGTCATGAGTGAAATCAAGACCCAGACGCGTTCAAAAAATTTGGAATGATTAACCACTTAGGCACGATGTAGAGTAGAGCGACGAAAATCGTAAACCTAGTCATGATCAGGAATGAAACCTGAGCACGAGTGACTAGTGAATCAAAATTTAAGTACGAAGGAGATCTATTTCGACAAAGTCGATTAGGGTTCAAGATTTTAGCATGATTTGAGGATCAAGATTATCAAGATCATGAAAATCAAAGTCGAATAGTCATAATCTAAAACAAGGCTAAGAGAAGCAAATGGAGAGAGAAATTTGAGTATAGCACGATTGAGAGTTAGATTTGATAGAAATCAAATTATTGGTCACATAAGCACGATCAAGGTCCAAGTTCAGTTGTGAATGCTGATAAAATCATGAATTCGAAATCAAGGTCCTAAAAGCACAATTTAGGAAGGAACCCAAGTCAATTAGGCACGGTAGAAAGTCAAACATGTTTAATTCTAACACGACTAATTTCGTAGTCACACTAGTTAGTCGTGATTGAAAGTCAAAAAATTTAGGAACGAGTTTGAGGCAATATAAAATGTATAATTATGATCGTTAAAATCACGATCAAATGATTCAAGTCGGCTTAGTCACGCCAGGTCATCTGGGTACGACTAAGCACAATGAGTTCAGATATAAACAGAAAATTAAATCAGGGTCGAAAAGAGTTTAGGCACGAGTATTCAAAATTCAAACATGATCAAAATCAGAAGGCAATGCACGAGGGTTAATAGCATTGAAATCCAACCACGATAAAGAAATTTGTCTCAACACGATCTAAGTTGATCAACTTTTGAGTAAATCAGAATTTGGGCGGGATGGAGAATAAGATCAACGAAGGCTGGGCACGAGCATCCAAGGATGAAAATCCAAGTCACAAAGGAATTTGAAGTCATCTAGAGTCTAGTCAACAACCAAGACTCTTTGGCACGAATAACAAGACGACCAAATCGACTGGTCAAAATCAGAGAAGATCAAATCTTACGATATTAAATTTTAAGAAACAGTTCAAGGATAAGGAATTAAATTTCTTATGTTATGGAAGAAAACCTAAATGAAGGATTGTAGAAGGAAGTCAGGGTAATTATCTCGCTCTGCTTCGACTACTACCAAGATCCAACGTCTACTCCGAAATAGATGATTACGATACTTCCTCGACTTTTTCCAAGATAAAAAAGATACAAGAGCTCAAAAAGATTTCAAAGTATAGATGATATAAGTAGATACGAGATAGTTGACTCGTGTAATCAAGACATAGCTAAACAAGGCAAAGAAAATGACGGTAAGATGAGAAAATCATCATGCGATGGAAGAGAAAATAATGATAAACAAGAAATAATGGTAGAAATTATCTTGCTCAATTGGTAAAAGAAGTGAATCAACTTAAGATATGACCCGATAACCATACACGTCTATCCAAAATCATGTTGCCAAATTTACGCCACGCCAGTAAACATAGCTGCAATAAACGATAGAGTCCATAACTAAGGTATACACCCTATAATCATGTCATCTAGATTCCTTACCACACCAACCGGTATGGCTGCAAGAGAATCTAAATGCCATAACTAGGATAGTATATCCAAAATCAGGCTTCATGTCCTTGTCAGGCTCGCTAATATGACTACGATAAATTCTAAACTCCATAAATAAAGTAGACATTTATCGTTCTCATCGTCCTCATCAAATATATTTATCAGAATATCTTAACTCAATCCAGAGAAACTTATCTTCAAACAGAATCAAAATCGAAGTCAACAACGAACATCAAGATTCAAAATTTTTAACAACGAATCAAGGATAAGTAGATGGAAACTAGCGAAAACAGATCCCGAGGTAGAGTTTAGAAGAAAATTCTCAGGAGATGTCCAAAGGTACTATCTAGGTCAAGATAAAGAAAATCATTAGAATATAATCTAAAACAATCTCAACCTGATATGAGACTGGCAAATCATATTCTCGTCTCAACCTAGAAGATATATAAGTTCAACTTATACCTTCCCTCTGGGGTCTACAAACTCATTCCAAGAAAGAATAAAGTTGATAACGGACAGATGTTTCAGAAATCAGGATGGACAGAAAAAAATGGGAAAGTTTTGAAAAGTTCGAAATAAGATTCCCAGGGGTCATTCCTGAAATCTACCAAGAGTTCCTAATATGTGACTGAGTACCAAATTCCTAAATTATTCTATGACTCAACCTTAATCCCAGGACAGGCTCGCAGTAGTACAGAAAAGCTCAAGTACTACCACGACTTCGCATTAATTGCAAAGACTAGCCTGCATGGGCCACCACAAAAATGTGTCATAGCCCGCACCCGGATATACGGATACAAATATGTGGGCCACGCCCAGCCTACATCACAGTATCGATGGTAGAATGTTGTCTAGTACCCAATTAATATACACTACATCTAGAAGGTCCATGAACTACAAATGTACTCAATCACAACCCAACATCTAAAGAAGATAAGACAAGAAAGATAACTAAGGCACAAGAACAATTAGAAACTACTAGAAGGAATCATAAGACAGAAAAATAAAGAAAGAAAAATAAGACAAACTAAGGATAACTATCAGGCAACTCACATAGAAGAATAGTGAGATCCACCTCAGCTAGCAACATTATGAAGTCCAATAATGGCATAACAACTCCTAAAATATTATCAACGTATCCAGTCAGGATGGGAACGAGTACGTAAACTAACAACAGTTTCATAGTATTGACAAATGCTGTAAGAGAAATCATAATGGAATACAAGATGATATATCAAGACTATAAGTAAAACATGATATATAAACTAGAAATCATGTCAAGGTGAATCATGCAGGGAAAGTAAGCTAAACTGTAATATGTAACTGATGTAATAAATATAAAATGTGCCTCGAATATTATAGCATAATACGATCGGTAAGGGTCAAGATCAGGCTTCCAGCCGACCGGCTACAAGTACGTGGACTCGGCCCGGCCAGGATGGCAAGCTATGGAACAAGTATAATGCCCCGCTCCGTACGGCGCATTACACTGAAGCGTTGACTCAACGAGTCACGTTAACCGAATGAAATGTATCGATGCGAATCGATATGAGAGTTACGTCGTCCCGAGCAACGCATCGAACTAAGTCGATGCGAAGAGTTGCCTTACCCCGAAACAATGCATCGAGTAAAATCGATGCGAAGTGCCGCGTTGCCCCGAAGGATGAGTGCGTTGAATTGGCTCGAAGATTCTAAGAAATCGAATCGACCAAGGCACAAGTCCGAATCGATGCAAGTATTGATTTTAGTTGGTTTCGTGTGCAGGTTATACTTTGACGCGAAAATATTAGAGGTCGATCTTTTGCGATATTTAGTAAGGGGTCCGCGAAATCAAATCGTTGTCTTGCGACGGACTGAGACTTGGGCACGCTAAGGCAAATCGGACGTATGATTCAATGAAGCACGAAGTGCTCGAATGGCTAAGTCAGGAGAGTGGCCGTGCAACGAAGTTATAAAATCGAGCCGCATCGGTTCGGCGAAACGACGAAGACGTATCGACTCAAGGTGGGAGGATTGACTTTTTTTTACTCCTTCATTCGATAAGTCAAATATATCATTGTATGCTAATGTAACCTATCGGTGCCACGGGTGTGGTTTGATCGGAGATAAATCATAGTGTGAGTCGAACACTAAGTTAGAACAATTGAAATAAAACGTGCATCAAATGCATGAGTCGCTACGGAACATTGGATATCGCAAAGGCAAGCGCCTCGGTGCGCAAGCCGTAAGAACATGGGATAACTGTACTCGGCGAGTGCCTTAGTGCACGAACCATACCGTGCCTTCGCGCACGAGTTAGAATGGCTAGAACATTGAAAGACAATAGGCGAGTGCCCTAGCGCGCAAGCCCTGAACATTGAATGCTAAGTTATAGAACATGGGGATACGGTCGAAACGTGCCTACGTGCATGGAATAATAAAAGATGGCTTCGTTGCGAAAGAATACAGTTGTGGCATGAATGTGGCGGAACTGTCGGATATGACATGGTGCCTCGAAAGGTGTTCGAGACCTTCGGGTCGTTCGGTTGACGAGCATTGAGTTGAGGCACGATGCCATTGAATCATTGAAACGAAGTATGAAACGTAAGAACACAGAAAGCTAACGGAAGAGACGCGAGATGATAAAGTCTGAGTCTCGAACTCAAGACTATGTTTGGTTGTTTGAATTTGATTGCTTGAATGATAAGGGCGTTGCATGGTCGAATGGAATAGACGAGAGATAAAATGTGATATCTTCTGTGCACGGGTGTTTCCCTTAAACGGTTAAATGTCGGATGCGACCAGGAACCGCTTGGCCTAGGAGTGAATCGAATAATCTTTGTAGGCGCACATCCTTAAACAAGATGGGAAAAGCCGCAAATGATGGCATGCAGCGAGAACATTTCGGTTGTTGGGATGTGACCCAACCCGTGAAACGCCGGACAGCCCGACCAAATATTGAGAAAAGAATAAGAGAAAAGAAAGGAACTCCTTTAGTCCATTCCAGCGCGGATACGCCAACGGCCCTCATATAGTTAAGGAACGATGGGTTGAAAGTGTAGGCGCGTATGCGTCCCGCATAGAGATCATACTTAGAGATGCACTTATAACATGACAGGGAAGGATTGAGGCGTATTCACCTTGCGTCAGTGCAACGGACGCAAGGGCGAGTGCGTCGACTTGGTAAGTCGCACCACGAATCAAACACGATATTGCTTGCTTGCCTATTTCAATTTGAATAACATGCTGCCATGCTAACATGCTTTACGTTTTCGAAGATGCCATGAAATTGACCTTAAGGAGAACATAGCAAGATCATAAGCTAAGTTGCATGATTCAACGTAAATATTACAATGTTGGTTTGGAAAGAAGATCTTTGCTTCAGTACATGCGAGGACGAACGTACTGATTCCCCACCAGCTTAATGCAGGTTGTAGGGAATGGATTGCTCACGGCGAAGCGTGCTTGAACGCGTTGAGGCTTGGAATGCGGAAGCACTTTGAAGCGTGCCATCGCATCGACGCTCGGACTACGCAGCTGGATTGATGCGGCCGAGATATAGAAGGCATGATGTATGGAATGGTGAAATCCTTTATGGACAAGAGAGAACCTGAGTGTTGTAGCCAATCTGGCATATATTGTTAGGCTATCGAAAGCCATTGTAATCTCAGTTTCGAATATCAATAAATAGAATTGTTTCGTATACTCTGTTTTTCTTTCGTTGTTAATATCAAATCAAAAGAAAACCATTTGAGAACTTGTCATCTTGCCTTGCACGAGCGCAACTCCAGGCTCGTGCGGCATCAAGCCCCCTGCGAGGACGATGATTCGGGTGATTCCGGGTCGGGGCGTGACAAATTGGTATTAGAGCTCTAGGCTCAATTTTCTCTGGACGCTCGCTTCATTACAATTCGAAAAGTTGCCCACCACCACTTGATATCACTCTTGACTCTACTCAATGCCGCACTGGATGTTCCATACAATAAGTCTAATACAAATCGTGTAATTTTGCCGTATGTGTTTTGGAAATTACACAATGTTTGCTAAGAAAGTCGCGAAGGGTGTATTGCATTGAATGCAACGAGCCGTAAAAATGTTAGTTGCTGCAAGCGCGACAAATTGTGAAATACGATTTGGGATGTTGTTGTTGCAATATAACATATTGAAAGAGAAATAAAATGATGCACGAAGTACAACGGGTTAATATGAATATGCGTTAAAATGAAAGTGAGAAGTGATAAGCCAATACCGAATGTGTTAAACGGATTGAGCATTGACTTGGAAAGTCGGAAATAAATTGCTGCACGATGTGCAACACGTATTGGAAGTAAAATTATTGCACGTGGTGCAACGCATATCGAATTAATCGTTGCACGAAGTGCAAGGGAAATTGGAAATAAATTATTGTACAAAGTGAAATGAAATGTCGAAAATAAATCGTAGCATGATGTGCAACGCGTATCTAAATAAATTGTTACACGAGATGCAACGTAAGGAAAGAATTGAAATTATAAATCGATAGAACGAATCGTTCGGTTGCACACCAAACTTATGTTGGCAACCGAGAACGTTGACCGAATCGTGTCGGGTTTTAATAGAATCAAAGTTACGGTTGTGATCAAGCACGATCACTGCGGAAATCGTGAGTCGGAAGGGATTGTCAGTTTATACCAAGTATAATGCAAGGGAAATGACTTGAGTTTCGAGTGGTATATGCCATACCACGTAGGCGATGAATGACTCGATTTCGAGTGGTATATGGTGTATCACTTGTACGATAATTTACATCGACACATTATGAGAACTGCGGAGAAATTGTCCGCAACGGACGGGGAAGTACCGAGACTCGATTGAAAATTTGTACGACGGTATGTTGATGCAAGTGTTCTTCGGAAATCGTTTGGGACGATAAGGCGAGACTCGTATCAATGAACGATACGTCGGACGAGAATTATAAGTCGGTCGGACGACCGAGACTAGCGGAACGATTATGCCTTGACGCAATAATCGGAATGACGGAAAAGGAAAACTTGAGCTTACGAATGAGTCGCACGACTTGCGATCTCGATAGAAATATTGGGTGAGGCGAATCGAATCGCACGACTTGCGATCTTGATAGAAATGTTGGACGAGACGAATCGAATCGCACGACTTGCGATCTCAATAAAAAAAAGTTAGGCGGTGCGAATTGTAATCGAATCGCACGATGTGCGACTTCAGTGAAGAGTTGGTTGACGTGAGTAATCGTGCCTAAAAAATAGTTGGTTATGTTACGGCGAAACTCATTTGAGTATGACTGAAAAATACGCGAAACTTAGAGGACGAGATCGTATGACTTGAGGGTTCGATGTTGGATAATCGGTAACTCGGTTACGCGATCAAAGTATAGCGGGATGCGGCAAATCGGAGAACGAGTGGATGCGTATGGAAAAGTTTGTTGCGAACTTGGATGTATGCGATGCGAGTTAAGTCGACGTTGAAACGGATTCGAAGTCGACCCACTTGCTATCGAAATTGATATGAACTATCAAGATCGATACGCAAGAAAACGTAAGCACGATGTGAGAATACAAAATGGAGTGCGCCTTGCGCTATCAAAATTTTGTAAGTAACGATACGAGAATGAACGAACTTGGTTGATCGTAAATTTTGTGATTAATCAAGATGAGACTATAAGTCATCGACGATTGTTCGATGCGTATAGCATCTCGTGTGTCGACCCGCGAATAAGTTAAACTCGAACTCGATACGAGTAGATGTTTCGTAAATTTGCGAAATCATCGACGGTAGTGCATGACTTGACTCGGAGAATAGTTGCGCATCAGTTGCGCCGATAGAAACAGTTTTATCCGTAATTTGGGTAGTCGCATAGAATCGTCGGAACGTGATTTGGCTCCGAAATAAGATATAGCATGGTTCGTAGTAAACTGTCCTTCGTTAATGATCCACAATTATCAAGCGTAGCTTCAGGGCAGCTGACCCTAGAAGACTTGACCGCCAAATCAAATTGAATGCTGCAGACCGTAAGATGACACATGCGATATCGCATATGAGATTGTACCGATAACAAATATAATACGGTGCATGTTGACGATAAGTCTAGGCGATCGAGAATTGTTGGAACAACTTTCGATTGAGAATATATAGTTAGATTTTTTGAGTATTCGTCGGATGAATGCTGGAATGGTTATGTTGGTCGACGATTAAACTTGAAATTCACCAACGAACTTGGTGATTCGAATAGGCGATTGTGAGAGTCGTGCTATGCACGAGAGAGAACGATAAGGAAATGACTTACGAGTCATGTTGTTAGATTCGGATTCACCTTGCAATTGAGCTTGCGTGAATCGAACTTATATTCGATGTTGCGAGACGGATAAGTTGAAAATTTGGCTAGTGAATTCCTACTCGTTAGGAAATCGGGTGTAAGATGCATCGTAGAGACTTCGTGTCAAGGCGGTCATTATCTTGAGCACCGTCGCCTTGATGTAAACTTTTGTGTCGGATAGATTGTGGCCTTTGAGCAATGTTAATTTAAAAGTTGTATCGAAAAAATCTAAGCACGGGGACTATGCAAGTAACCTAGCGGGCGTAGTCCCGAATGTTGATAAGGAAATCGTAATCGAGATTGCATAGCCAGACTCCAGAAATAAATTGGGTAGCGATATCGAACGCAAGGCATTGCGAAGGATCGTTGCGATCGAATGCGCGACGGCTTGACGCGACGCGTAGAGTTGGTAGTCCATATGAAACATACGAAATAAGAAAGACGATTTTGAATCGCGTAGCATACAGTGACTTTATTGAATGAATCACGTATGTATCGAATATACGTATGCGATAAAATTTCGAGAACAGTTGCTAAGGATAAGTCCGATCGAGAGTACGAGATGGCAAGCATAGGATTGAAATTTACCTGTCAGCTTGTTCCAATTTGCTACCACTGGAATTGGTCAAAATACATATATCTTCGGGACGCCTTGAATATAGGTATGGATCCAAATCGAGTTGTATACAAAATTCAAATCGAGCTGCAGGAAAGACTTGAAATGTTAATAAAAAGCTTGCGAGATAGTGTGAAACTGAACAAAGTTGGTGGGACGTGATCATGATACGATCTATAAAACACTTAGTCGGAGTGTTGGTTTTGGTTCGAGGACGAACCTTGTTTTGAGTGATATATTCTGTAATGCCCCGTTCCGCATGGCGTATTACGCTGAAGCGTTGACTCAACGAGTCACGTTGACCGAATGAAATGTATCGATGCGAATCGATATGAGAGTGACGTCGTCCCGAGCAACGCATCGAACTAAGTCGATGCTAAGAGTTGCCTTGCCCTGAAAGAATGCATCGAGTTGAATTGATGCAAAGTGCCGCGTTGCCCCGAAGGATGAGTGCGTTGAATCGGCTCGAAGATTCTAAGAAATCGAATCGACCAAGGCGCAAGTCCGAATCGATGCAAGTATTGATTTTAGTTGGTTTCGTGTGCAGGTTATACTTTGACGCAAAAATATTAGAGGTCGATCTTTTGCGATATTTAGTAAGGGGTCTGCGAAATCAAATCGTCGCCTTGCACCGGGCTGAGACTTGGGCACGCTAAGGCAAATCGGACGTATGATTCAATGAAGCACGAAGTGCTCGAATGGCTAAGTCAGGAGAGTGGCCTTGCAACGGAGTTATAAAATCGAGCCGCATCGGCTCGACGAAACGACGAAGGCATATCGACTCAAGGTGGATGGATTGACTTCTTTTTACTCCTTCATTCGATAAGTCAAATATATCATTGTATGCTAATGTAACCTATCGGTGCCACGGGCATGGTCCGATCGGAGATAAATCATAGTGTGAGTCGAACACTAAGTTAGAACAATTGAAATGAAACGTGCATCAAATGCACGAGTCGCTACAGAACATTGGATATCGCAAAGGCGAGCGCCTCGGTGTGCAAGCCGTAAGAACATGGGATAACTGTACTCGGCGAGTGCCTTAGTGCACGAACCATACCGTGCCTTCGCACACGAGTTAGAATGGCTAGAACATTGAAAGACAATAGGCGAGCGCCCTAGCGCGCAAGCCCCGAACATTGAATGCTAAGTTATAGAACATGGGGATACGGTCGAAACGTGCCTACGTGCATGGAATAATAAAAGATGGCTTCGTTGCGAAAGAATACAGTTGTGGCATGAATGTGACAGAACTGTCGGATATGACATGGTGCCTCGAAAGGTGTTCGAGACCTTCGGGTCGTTCGGTTGACGAGCATTGAGTTGAGGCACGATGCCATTGAATCATTGAAACGAAGTATGAAACGTAAGAACACAGAAAGCTAACGGAAGAGACGCGAGATGATAAAGTCTGAGTCTCGGACTCAAGACTATGTTTGGTTATTTGAATTTGACTGCTTGAATGATAAGGGCGTTGCATGGTCGAATGGAATGGACGAGAGATAAAATGTGATATCTCCCGTGCACGGGTGTTTCTGTCACAACCCGCACCCTGTTTAGGGGCACGAGCACGTGGGTACGTCCAGCCTACGCCGCAGTATCAGCGGTAGAACGCTGTAAGGGTCATCTAAAATATATAGAATCTAAGACACAAATATAACCTGTCATCTCCATCCGGAGGAATATAACCACAACTCAATCACATAATTCTAAGAAAGATAAACACGATGATAAAGATAAAGATAAAGATAAAGATGAGATAAATAGTCTGAAATAGTGCCAAGCCACAAACAAAAGTTCAGAGGCCAAGACATAAAACAATATCCCAAAATAAATACTACAAATCTCAAAGTATCAAACTAGAATGTAATCAAGACAAAATCTAGATGAACTAGGTCACTACTGGCGGTGCGTCCTCTACAAGCACCGGGTCCACAGGCTGGTTCTGATCGTAGGCTCCATATATGCCAAACCCGTAGTAGGTCGGGCAATCTGCATCTAAATCCTATGAAAAACAACGGGGGTTATCCTGTCAGGATATGAGCAAGTACAAACGCCAATAGCAGTTCCATGTGAATTGACAAATACTATAAGAGACAATCATAATGAAATACAAGATGGAATATCAAGACTGAAAGTAAAACGGTACAAGAGAACTGTATATCATGTCATATGTGAGATATATAAGATGAAACTGGAATATAAATAAATGGAAAGTAATCTGCGGTATGATGTAAACATAAAAGTAAAGTGTCATGAGATATTAGACGCTATGTGATCGGCTTGGGTCAAGATCAGGCTGTTCTATTTGACCGGCTATGCACAAGTAGTATAATAATGTAGGGATCAGGCCGGCCAAAATGGAAAGCTATGCACAAGTAGTATAAGGTCAGGCTACTCCCTACGTGTGGTGAGGGTGGAGCTATGCACAAGTAATAAACAAGTAGGGGTAATGATCACATAACCTCTAATAACTCTCCCATCCCCGAGTAGTATAATGAATCCAGATATGACAGGTCATGACACGGAATTCGAAGAGCAGGGGGCCAGCCCACTCCCAAATCGGTGTCTATACAAGTACAGAAAACAATATCGAACAATGTACTCATATACCAGGTAAACCAGAAATGACATCTCATGACGAGATTCACGTATACTAGTCCGTGTATCCTCGTGTCGAGAATCAAGTATAACACTACAACTGAATCGGATATAGTAGATATCAAGATAATGAAAACTATCAGAGAATGTACTCGCCTGTCGTCCTGAGCTGAGAAAATCGAAACTACCACCCACTCAATGAGCCACGAACGGTCAACTCGCACAACTGTCTCCTAATGCTGAAACAGACATTACTGATATTCTCAGAATGGTCAAATTAGCAAGAAACGTCTACCCATAAGTCTAATTCTGGACACAGGGGCAAAACGATAATTTTGAGTCAAAATGGTGTCCGCCGTTGGACCCACTTTGCACCGAAAAATGTGCCAGAATCTACGGTCTCTAAAGTCATCAAACTATATGTCTACAGGTCCGGTTTGACGAGACGAACCCAACGGTATGTCCAATTTTGGATTCCGGTGGGCTGTGCACAAAATCACCCGTTGAGTGGGATTGTGGGCCCGCCAAAATGGCGTCCCGATCAACGGTCTCAGAATCGGACCAAACTTGGCATACAGGACCAGAAAAATATTTCGAGTCCAATGGCGCAAGTTTCGTCGCGATTTGATTAGTGTGCACAAAGTAATTGACAAATATGCAAAAGGCCGATACGGTAAATTTTTGACGGATACGCTACAAATTCGTCGCGCACACGCGACCAATTTGAATTCCGTCAAAGCTCACACGACCACGAAGTCGATACGCACCTTTTGATACTTTCGGTTCGTGACCACGTCACCCGGATTGACGGGACGGACGGCGTATCGAGACAATTTTACTAAAAATCCACTTTTGAAAATCAGTTTTTTCTCCAACTTCACAAATCAATAACTTTTGTAAAGTGCAAGAAATTCAGTTCTACAAAAATGGTTTTAAAGTGCTATAGGTTGTCTCCAAGTCTCTTCAAACCGATTTTGAAAACTTGTAACACGCTGGTCGCAAATCGGCCACGAAGTTGATGTTTCGGGACAGTTTCTAAACCCAGAAAATCGAGTTTTTTCTCGATTTTGGAACTCATTTTTCGTCGCACATGGTGCAAATCGGCACGAACTATTTGAAGAAAATTAAAGAGATATATGTTGGGATCATACCTGACCAAGTGGTTCGCAAAACGATGGAGCGAGGAAGGAGAAATCTACTTCCGAAGTTGGCCCTTCGCCGACAGTTTCTGCGTGCGGGTGGGATGCGCGTTGTACTTTTTCCGGTGATGGACGGCCACGGACTAGTCACTGACGACGTCGGGGTGCACGTTGGGTTGGAGATGACGGCTAGGGTTTGAATTTTGTGAATATATATATATATATATATATATATAGGTCGTTCGGTTATAAAAGGAAACAGGGGGGAGGAAGGGTGCTCTCGGATTTTCCGAAGTAAAAGGGGGGCTCGGCCCCTTAGCTAAGATGCTGCTGCTGTTGTTTTCTTATGTGTGCGTGTGTGTGCTTTTGTTTGTTATTGTGTTTTGTTTTTGTTTTTTTGTTTTTCTTTCTTTCTTTCTTTAACCTTAGACTAATATATATATTATATATATATATTTATACACACACCATAAATACATGCATACATACACACATACATACATACATACATACAAATATATATACATATATACATATATTATATATTATATATATATACACGTATACGTATATATTTATTTATATAAAATAAACATATAATATTTACCCATATATATATTTATATATTTATATATATATTCCAATAAATGAATTATTACCCAAAATATATATATAAATAAAATCAAAATTTATTTATAAACAAAACTAAATACTTTTTTTATATATATATTAAATATATTAAACTTTTTATAAATAATAACACTATCGGTAAAATACCTATTTAAATAATAAAATAAAAACACTGAAAATAATATTTAAATAATATTAAAAATAATGAAATAATGCAAATGACCATATTAGTCCTATTCAGGAAAGTGGGGGTGACAGTTTCCTCCAAACGGTTAAATGCCGGATGCGCCCCGGAACCGCTTGGCCTAGGAGGGAATCGAATAATCTTTGTAGACGCACATCCTTAAACAAGATGAAAAAAGCCGCAAATGATGGTATGCAGCGGGAACGTTTCGGTTGTTGGGATGTGACCCAACCCGTGAAACGCCGGGCAGCCCGATCAAATATTGAGAAAAGAATGAGAGAAAAGAAAGGAACTCCTTTAGTCCATTCCGGTGCGGATACGCCAACGGCCCTCATATAGTTAAGGAACGATGGGTTGAAAGTGTAGGCGCGTATGCGTCCCGCATAGAGATCCTACTTAGAGATGCACTTATAACATGACAAGAAAGGATTGAGGCGTATTCACCTTGCGTCAGTGCAAGGGACGCAAGGGCGAGTGCGTCGACTTGGTAAGTCGCGCCACGAATCAAACACGAGATTGCTTGCTTGCCTATTTCAATTTGAATAACAAGCTGCCATGCTAACATGCTTTACGTTTTCGAAGATGCCATGAAATTGACCCTAAGGAGAACATAGCAAGATCATAAGCTAAGTTGCATGATTCAACGTAAATATTACAATGTTGATTTGGAAAGAAGATCTTTGCTTCAGTACAAGCGAGGACGAACGTACTGATTTCCCACCAGCTTCATGCAGGGTGCATGGAATGGATTGCTCACGGCGAAGCGTGCTTGAATGCATTGAGGCTTGGAATGCCGAAGCACTTTGAAGCGTGCGATCGCATCGACGCTCGGACTACGCAGCTAGATTGATGCGGCCGAGATATAGAAGGCATGATGTATGGAACGGTGAAATCCTTTGTGGGCAAGAGAGAACCTGAGTGTTGTAGCCAATCTGGCATATATTGTTAGGCTATCGAAAGCCATTGTAATCTCAGTTTCGGATATCAATAAAGAGAATTGTTTCGTATACTCTGTTTTTCTTTCGTTGTTAATATCAAATCAAAAGAAAATCATTTGAGAACTTGTCATCTTGCCTTGCACGAGCGCAACTCCAGGCTCGTGCGGTATCACGCCCCCTGTGAGGACGATGATTCGGGTGATTCCGGGTCGGGGCGTGACAACAAGTAGTAGCAAAGGTCAGGCTATACCCATCGTGAGGTGAGGGTATTGCTATGATACAAGTAGTAACTCAAGATGGGCATTGATCACACTATCTATAAAATTCCCCATTTCCCGAATAGTATACGGATCCGGACATAGCACGTCATGGCACGAGATTCCCTAAGAATGTAGCTACTCCCTCTCAGGAATCGGTGTCAATACAAGTACAAGAACACGATCGATCAAGTACCAGTATCCCAAGAAAATTCAGGAATGATATCTCATGACAGGAATCCAGTATATACTAGTCCGTGCACCATCGTGTCGAGAATCAAGTAAAATACTATAACTGAATCGGATACAGAAGACATCAAGACAAAGAACTACTATCAGAGAATGTACTCGTCTGCGGTCCTGAGCTGTCAAATGGGGTCGTTGCTCAGGGTGATGCTACGGACCTAAAGATAAGATATATATAAGCTAATTAGGGTTCAACAGTGTTAGGCTTTATTCTATAGTATAAGCTACGTAATCTAGGTCAGACTCAGTCAATTAAGTCAAACTAGGTCACACTGAGTCAAATTACTAGGTCAAACTGGGTCAAATGTTAACTTACAGTTGACTTTTGGTCAACTGGTCAACTCTAGTCAACTCTGGTCAACTCTAGGTTAAACTAGGTTAAATGTTGACTCTACTTTGACGTTCAGTCAAAGTAGTCAACCATGGTCAAACAGGGTCAAGGCTACTCATTATAAACATTTACAGGGTCAACACATTCAATTTCAGTGGTGGTAAAATCACTGGAATCGATGGATCTCAAAATACAACAAAAGGAGAAAGATTATAATAATAGGGTAAAAATCTACAGATGTTGTCGGATGGTGAAACAAGCATCACCAACGTGTCCAGAATGGTCGAAATAGCTAGAATAGCCTATCCATAAGTCCAATTTGGACACCGGAGCAAAAAGGTAATTTTTGGTTAAAATGGTGTCCGTGTCGGACCTATTTTGCACCGAAAAATATGTTAGGATAAAAGTCCTTAAAACCAAGAAAACTATATGTCCACGAATCCAGAATGACGAAACAAACTCAACGGCATATCCGGAATTGGATTCCGTTGACCCGATCTCAAATTGGTCCGTTGACCAGGACATTAAAATTTCAATTTGTACGAAAAAGTGTGTCGGAGCTAATGTCCTCAAAACTCAGTAAATTATATGTCAACGAGTCCAGAATGATGATACGAACTCAACGGTATGTCCAAAATTGGATTTCGATAAGTCGATCTCAAAATGATCCGTTGATCCGGATATTGGTATCCAACTTGCGCGAAAATGCGTATCGGAACCAATGTCCACTAAAACCTAGTAAATTATATGTCAATGAGTCCATAATGACGATACGAACTCAACGGTATATCCAGAATTGGATTCCGATGAATCGGCGTCAAAAAGTCCCGTTGACCCGGATTATGGGGCCCACTTTGTACCGAAATACGTGCCAGGACCCACTCCTCCAAATCTAACAAACTTTATATGAAAACATGCCAGAACGACACCACGAGTCTACTGGTGGTTCAGAAATTGAATTCGGAGTCCCAGGTTCAAAAATAGAATTTTACAAGTGTAAAATTAAGAATTCGGATGACCAACTTTGGCGTCAAATTCAACCAATCAAACATGCTCACAAAGAAACAAAACTTAAGAGACAGAAAGAGGGTTATACCAGTTGTGCATACGAACCAGTGGCACGCCAGACGAAGCTGCGATGGAGGAGATATGAGCCGACGAAGTTAGCTCCATAAAACTGTCCAAAAATAACACAATTTAAAGCGTCAACTTGGTGGCCGGTTTTGATGTATCAAACGACAAAATTAACGGACATACTTGAGGGGAGTGAAGAGCTATATACCGAGATTGTGACGGAGCAAAGAGTTCGTCGATCCAACGGTCGGATCTCTCGAAAAATGTGCGCGAAGTCGCTGCGACGAAGCGCGCTTTCTGAGTTTAAAACCCGCGCGCGCCGACGGGATCTCGTGCCAAACGCACGAATCGTGTGTTTCACACGTCGGGGAGGTCGGGGACTCACCCGGGGTTGTCGCCCAGGTTCGCCGGAGGCGTGGCTTGCTCGTGGTGGCGGGCGCCGGCCACGTGGTGGCGCACGACGGCGGCAGCGCACGGTGGCGTGGCCGCTGCTGCTGTTATCGTAGTTGTTGCTGCTGTTGTTATTGTTGTTGTTGCAGCTGTTGTTGCTGCATGGTGCATGCACATGGCGGCGGCGGTAGCGGTGGTCGCCGGCGGTGGCGAAGGCCTGGTGGGGGTGGAGGAGATGAGAGGTGGTGGTGTAGTGGTGGAGGTGATGTTGAGGATGATGATGGTAATGGTGGAGATGACCATGGTGATGGTGTGAAGAATAGGAGGATGGGGAGGTGGCTGTGGTAGTGCTCGGCCGTGGAGGGGAAGGAGCTCGGCCATGAGCTGGGAAGGAAGAGGAGGTGAGTGTGGGGGTGAGTGTAATAAAGGAGAGAGAGAGAGATATATTATATGTAATATATCTATGTGTGTGTATATATTATTTAAAGAGAGAGAGAGAGAGAGATATATTAAGAGAGAAAGTTAAGGAAGAGAATAGAGAGGGGGGCTGCTGCTCGAGTACAGGGGGTGTGATGTGAGAGGATGTGAGGTGAGAGAGAGAGTGAGAGTGAGAGAGAGAGAGATATATTATATATATATATATTATGTATATATTTGAAATGGAGAGAGAGAAATAGATATTTGTAAAGAGGAGGATATTTTTGAGTAGGGGAAAAGATAAATACAATAGTGGTGTGTATGGACAGTCATGATAGGGCATACACCAAATTAGATTGGGTGTTGGGTCAAGTTTGGACAAGCTTCGGGCCAAGATTTAATTAAAATTACAAATTTAAATAAATTAAAATCATAGATGAAATGGAAGCACAAGGGAGATCAATTTGGTGGCACGAAAGTGGCACGTACATAGTAGACCTCAAAACAGGACAGGCCCATATATTAGGTCGACTGGTTTGGACCGATGTCGGGCCCGAAAATTAAGTTGGAAGTTAAGTCACGAATTACGGCAGACGATAAATTGGTCTAAATTGACCCGAAAGTTGTGCGAAGCAAATGGAGCATAAGAAAAAAAAGTTCAAGTGGGATACAATATATCAACATAAAGATAATCTCGTCTACTACAAACTTCAAGAAGAAAGTTTTCAGAGACTGGCATCCATGATGCTCTGGAAATCCAAGTCACGGTAAAGAGCATTTAATGATCAAAATTAATTAAATCAAATGAATTATCGAAAATAATTCATTTAGAAAATTCAAAAATAAATCTCGGAAATTCAGGAGGCTTACACGTGTACTTCGAGTTGACGAGTTGGCGAATAAGAAACGCCTTGTTGTCAGTCGTCTTCCTTTCGTACAGCGAATGCAGCTTCTCCCGTAATGCTTTGCTGAACTCTCCATGGACACGTGGTGAAACACTGAATCATCCAACCATTGGCGGATGAATCCACCGGCCTTCCGATCCAGTCGTTTCCAGTCTTCAGCAGCTTTGTCCATTGGCTTTGCGTTGTCGCCCTACAACGGACCATACAAGTCCTTGCACCAGAGTAGATCCTCCATCCTTGGCTTCCAAATCGTCCAGTTTCCCCCTGTGAGGGTGATCATACGAGTGTTCATCTGGTCCGTAGACATGGTTGCCAGAACCTCCAAAGCTCTGATACCAAATGTTGGGAATCGGATACGTCCTCTTGCGCTCCGATACCGTGTCTGAGACGTTGCTGCAGCGAAAACTTAGGCCAACCCACCTGAAATAACCAACCTCCGTCTAACGGACACCAAGCACAGATAAAGACAAGTATATGACGGTGACTACGTCACCTGGACAAAATCTCTATAACTCAGATTAAATTACAAGATTGACAGAAACTAATGTTGAACCCTTTGTCCTAATATGTTCAACCCCCTCACCACATCAAGAAGAAAAGAAAGATTACAATTGAAATCGTTCATCAACCCGTAGCAATCTCCCTAACCGAAGTTGACGACCCCTCGATTAGATCTATTCTTCCTTCTGTGGATGACGAAGTCCTAAGAGCAAAGTGTGAAATTTTCTTTTAGAATTCCTGTGGAAGCACATCGAATCTCCACCTTTTTTGCTGTGCTTTGTGCCTCCACCTCACCCCATATATATAGGATGAGAAAACCTATTTTAGGTCATAATAGGATTTCTTAAATAGAAAGCCCTCA
>JANAVB010020910.1:0-54059 GCA_029216955.1 Iris pallida | reverse complement strand
TTCGCTTTAGCATTGGTAAAGTAGCGTCTCTATCAACATACGTTCTAAGTCTCACTTATTCTCGTCTGAGCGATAGTCGGTCTCGCTCGCAAACTCGTTTGCACCAAAAGTTCTAGGTGCGCGACACTCGGCACAACTTAGCCAAAAGGCTGCGTGCATAACCATCCCGTTCGAACTATACTTCGTCTCGTGTACTCGTTCGAATTGTCAGCGTAAGGTTATTCAAGCACGCCTGCGTTTGCTAACTTTTAGCACGGGTTCCTTCCAACTCAAGTCCATCGCGGTTTGGCACAAAGGCCTTCGCCTACCGATCCCGTTCAACCGAGTACTCGTACGAGCTTTTGAAAGTATTAGACTTATTGTATGGAACATCCCAAGGCACAACAAGAGAGAGCATACACTTCTTCTGTTTCAAAACGAGCTTTCAAAACTGAGATAATCGAGCACGCTAAACGACAAGTGTTGGGTTTGGTATAAAAATTTTCTTGGCTTCTGTGCAATGTACTGTCAGAAAATCATTCTGTCAGAGCAGTATCACGCGCATTAAATGCGATGTGGACAGCCTGTCTCTCGCGTAAAGGCTGAGGATGGCTCTCGCGTAAAGTAGTTCGCGTAGAGTTAGACTCTGTTTGATCTCTGCGTAAAACTTGAATCTGACTCAGTTTGACTTGCGTAAAGCTCTCAACTTCTTTGACTTGGTCTATGAAATTTATTTATGCTTCTACAAGACCCCCTTCAAAGTTTTTAAATTTTTTCTAAGATTTGAAATACTTTGAACAGAAGCGTAAAATCCGGGATATCCAACAGTCATCCGCGTAGAATTCGGGATACCCAACAGTCATTTCAGAAGCATAAAATTTGGGATACCCAACAGTCAGCGTAAATTTCGAGAATTTGAACCGATTTCAAAATTTTCTATAAATAGAGTTTTGCTGGTATAGAGAGAACTTTACTCATTCTCGCAATCTCAATCTCCTTTACTCTCTTCTTCTTCGAAATCTCAGTTCAAACCAATGGCCCCAAAGAGCAAGACCACCGTCGGCGCTAAGTGCAAGAAGTCCGCCGCTACTTCGTCGAGAAGTGAGCGTACGGAGACCGCCGTCGCATCATCGAAGGCAACCCGAAGGACCAACCCCGCTGTGGCTCCGGCCATGATAGCTAGAACCCTACCTAATTTGGCCATGGGTTCGTCGGAGAAGAAGAAGAACCGAACCCTAAACTTCACGCCCACATTTATATGTCAACGTAGAATAAAAATCACCAAATACGCCAACGTCTATACGTGCCAGCGTAAAAATAGAAACAACAGAATACGCTCACGTCTATACGTGCCAGCGTAAAATATAAACAACAGAATACGCTCACGTCTATATGTGCCAGCGTAAAGTACAAAATACACTCACGTCTATACGTGTCAGCGTAAAAATACGTAAGTCTCCCACGTTCACACGTGTCAGCGTAAAGCAAGTCAAAAAGACTATGTTTCATGCGTACAACTTTTACTTTTTTGAACAGATAAAGTGACGCGTAAAAAAACTTCTAGTCATACACCTTTACACACAAATCTTCACTTGCGTAAAAAAAGCTCTTGCGTAGAGAAAAATCCTTACGCACAAATATTCACTTGCGTAGAAGCATTTGCGTAAAGTTTGTATAAAGATAAATTCTAAATTATACTAACTTGATTTTTTGTTGATCTTCTTTTGCAGTGGACTTGCAGATTCCCTCTCTCTGAAATCTTTGGTTCCCCAACTGGTATTTTGGGTTCCAACTACTTGGAGAATCTGTCTCATGTTGAGTTCCCACAATCAGATAAACAGTACCCTGAAGAGAGACAACAACTGATAGCTGCTCAGGGAGACAGGATGCTGCTGACTTTAATAAACGGAGAGCTGTTGACATCGCTGGATGGCCAACAATTTTTGAAGCCTGTCTTCATGTTTGGAGACGCCATTGACTTCAAATCTCAGACAAATCCCAAAAATGAGTCCTGGGTATTTAGATTTGGGGAGAGAGCGATGTACCTCCCATCAATGTCAAGGGATTATCCCCTGTCTTCGTTCGTTCATGCCACCCACACAAGACATATGATCTGGAACCTGACTCCCAACAGTCATGGTAGATCAGGAAAAATCATATTTAAGAGAGATGGGTCCCACCAAATGGGCTATCATACCAGCACTCCCAGTGGTGGTATTGTCCCTTTCTTCGGTTTACAACCTGGATTCACACCAAGCGAGGATTCAGCTCTGATCCAGCCAGTGCAGATACCAATGTTCATAAACAAGTTTATGAACGTTTCAGTGTTATATCCTCAGGTTAACCCTAGGCTTCCAGGGTGGATGACCCCACACAATAAGAACTGGATTCAACTCAGTGCCTGGGTCATGAAGCACTTTGAAACAGAGCTACGAGCCATTGGACTGTTTGAAGCAGTAGCCTCTACCAGTCAAGGCATACCAATGAACAATAACCTGTTCTTAGCTTTGATGGAGTTGTACATCAGCTCAACAGGGCTTTTGCAACCACAATAGGAGAAATGGGTTTTACACTGCATGAGATGTAATTCATCTCTAAGCTGCCAATGGGGGAAGCTCCATATGAAGAATACGTTCCCTCCAACCAGGAACTAGAAGAGATTAGCAAGACAATCCTGATTTAGTCAAAGTATATCAAGAATTGATGTGCCATTATCTGATTTGCACCACTATGTATGAAAGTGGGTCGCATTTGGCATACACCAATAAATGGACAACCTATCTATTTTACCATAAGGATAGAATATCCAAGGATGACAAGGAAAGATTCCAAGACAACAAGGCTGAAACCATCAACCCTTGTTCAATAATTCATTCGG
Organism: Iris pallida; assembly: GCA_029216955.1. Lineage (NCBI taxonomy): Eukaryota > Viridiplantae > Streptophyta > Magnoliopsida > Asparagales > Iridaceae > Iris > Iris pallida. The sequence continues at coordinate 51,202 of JANAVB010020910.1, read as the reverse complement.
ATCTGATCCATGGTTTGATGATCACACATAAGTCTCCGGATCAGTATCTGACCACCAAGACTGGAGAAATCCCTGCGGGGACTGAAGCTTTGAGCTATCTGAAGCATGGCAGTCGGAAGATCTCAAAGGAAGCCTTACTGGCGGACTTTCTTTCTCTGTGGCTGCGGAGATGGGTTGTACCAGGGACATGTACGGTCATAAAATTCACCGGAACGTGTAGGAACCCTAGAGGGGGGTGAATAGGGTCAAGCTAACTAATCAAGCACTTAGCACAAGCTAATTGGCAATTTAAAAATATAAGTGCAAGAGAAGAAGCAAACACAATACCGACACCCGATATATCCTGGTATCCTCCTAAGAGGCAGTCCAGTCCCGGAACTCTCTCCGGCTTTAATCCACTATTTGAGCAAATAGTTACACACGAGTTTGGATCCGAAGAACTCGCCAACTTCTTACACAAGAGCTTTAATCCGAAGGGCTCTCCGACTTCAACCGAGAGTTTGGATACGAAGACTCCCCAACTTCAACCGAGAGTTTGGATACGAAGACTCTCCAACTTCAACCTTTCACAATAGGTTTTGATCTCCTTATACAATAGGATGAAGATCTCACTTTTCAACTCAATAACTCTAACACAATTTGTAGATGGCAAATGAAGGCTTTGTAGAGTTGTGTGTGGATAAGCTTTGGTGGTTTGGAAATTTTTAGGCTCAAAGCATCAACCTTGAATGAAGGGGTTCAAGGCTATTTATAACCAAAGCTTGAAAAGAAGCCAAAGGCAACTTTTTAGTCACGAACCGGCATACCGTCGGTATGATCCGGCATACCGGCGGTATTCCGGTCTGGAATGCAACGGCTAGAAATATAGCCGTTGGGATCATTTATTACTCAGAATTCGACCGTTGGAATTTGAACATTACTGAATCGGTATACCGTCGGTATGGACCGGTATGCCGTCGGTATGCCAGTTTTGTAGACAGAAACTTTCTGTGAACAAAAACCGGTATACCGTCGGTATACCGTTTTTAGCAGAAAACGATCCTAGGCTTATTTCTACCATAGCTTTCGATTTTGCCATCCATTTCTTGTGTTTACAATTATTCCTAAGACTCATTACAGACTCCAGATATACTTAGGCAGGTGCAGGCTTCTTCAGAGTCTTGAAATGATGATGGCACGGCTTGGCTTCTTCCTTTGATAGGTGCTGGCTTTTTCCCTTGGCGACAGTTGTCGAAAGATATCCAGTTTGTAAAAACTGAATACCTGAACCCCCGGTGCGTGGCTCCAGAGATGTCGTCGGGTGGTTCAGAAAAATCTTGTGGGATCCGTCGTCTTTGGCCCACCATGATTTCTTCATTGTATATGTCCACATTGATCTTGTTTATTGCTTTTCTGCATGTACATGTTAGACGAACAAAGCAATATACATAGTAGCAAGTATGATAAGTTAAAGCACATTAGGACTATGCAAAGTTTAAGTATAAGTGCTAAGGTGATGGCATAAATGTTAGTGATATCATAAATATTAAACTTAATTGAATGACCACAATCAAAAACATAGTTTTGATTTTGGCGACCCAATTAAATTTAAGATAGATAAGCTCATATCACTAATATGTAAACCAATAGGCACATATCCCAAAGGTATAAGTATAAGTAGAAATGGTATAGTGATAGTATAAAGATTAGTGATAATGAAATGCTAAACTTAACATATTAACCATATTCAAAAACATGATACAATCATTGGGCTAACAGAACGTACTATGGCCAGCAGTACATTTGGTGTTCAAGACCAGACTCAGCTTATTACCGACAATGGTGTGTCGGATAAATGCTGGTCTGCGAGCATTTGGTGAGGAGCTGATCAGTAATGCTCCCTACCGTAAGGATTTCCCTAGGATGGAGATGCCCTATACTTATTTAATGGACTGGTTACTGTACCACAACTGCAGTTTATTGCCACCAGGTCCCGAAGATCAAGCGGAGGTATTCCTCCAGAAGTTCTATAAAGCCTCGTGGATTGCAACTTCAGTGGCAGATACCCGAGCAGCACTAAACTACTCTCATGGGTGGAACTTTTTCTGCACACGACCGCCAGTTCCGGCTGACTGCTTCGGTGTGCAATTTGAAGATGTAGGTAAAGAGAGAACGGGACTCCCTGCGCCTGTCTTTAATTGGCTGATATGCATCAGACCATCACATCTGATGTATAGAACTGATGATGACTGCGCCTTCGAACCGTATCTGCCTAGTCGGTTCGCTCGTCAATTCGTGTATGACCAACTTCATGTTGGTAATCCCTCTACCTCCTTCAACCATTATGGAAAGTTAGTTGATGGTGCAAGGGCATGGAGATATTTCAGCGCTGGATGTACCGGTGCTCAATTCCGTGTGTCAACTGCCACCAGCACAACTAAGCCACGAATACTTCATTCGTATGCTCATTTTTATGCCTCCATCCGTTCCTTCGCAAATGACTACAACATGAAGGGAAGTCTCCGATGGAACAAGGAAGGAAATGCCGAGGAACCAATTATGGTACCTTCAGACATACCTGATGATGCTGCTATTCTAGATGAATATCTGGCAGCGATCCCCATGGGAGTTGGAGAGGCACCAGCAGGAGCAATCAGAATCTCTACCTCTAGGAAGCGTAAATCCGATACAACGGTTGCTCCCAAAGAGAAGAAGAAAAAGGTCATTGTTAAAGGGCCTTCCAGGCAGAGGGCTGCTACTCCAGAAAGAGAGATTCCAGTCGAGGAGCCTCAAAACATTGCGTCTTCTTCAGCTCATCCTGGAGAAGGGTCTTCAGCATCCCAATCAGCAGCAGCAACAGAAGCTATGGGGCTCCTATCTCTCGGACGTCTCAGCACTTCATTGTATCTCACTTCGCCACAAAAGGTGCAAGCTATTGAATACACTGCCACAACTCATATAATGATCCGGAACCCATCCCTTCGGATGAACCGGGTCTTGAATTAGAGGATGATGACTGGGATCAGGATTATGACGCACTCTTGTCTCGTCATGCCCCTACTCCAGGTAAAAAACGAATTACACAAAATTTTATATAAAAGTATATTATAATTTTGTATATTGACTATTTTGCTTAATCTTTGTAGGTGTCATCATTGCAGCAAAGCCTGTTGCTCATCCTCCTCCTCAAGAGACTATCCATGAAGAAGAACAGAGTCTGAAGGAGAGTTCTTCTTCAAAAGAAGATACTGCTCAAGAAGAATGTTCTCCATCTATGGAGGTACAACAAGAGCCTGCAGTAGAGGCTCAGCAAGAATTGCCTTCTCTTGCTGAAGACAAAGAAGAGAATTAGCTGCAGAAGAACCAGCTGCAGATGAAGAAACAGTTGCAGAAGAACCAAATGTAACTAAAATACTCCCAAAACTTGAAGGGCCGCAGCCAACGAAGGTGATGAAGATATTGTCAACCCATCAATCGAAGTCGGAGACGTAGTAATAGCATCCTCAGTTATTGTTACTGATCTGGCACAAGTTCTTGAGAAGACGTGTCTGAACCCGAATCAGTTATAACAATCACCATTCCTCCCGCAACAATCACCGCCATCGAAACTCAAGTAGTTTCAGCTCCAGGAACGGCTGGAGAAATAATTCATACACATGCTGAAGATATTGTCTCTGGGATTTCTGGGGATCAGTTAGCTTTGGTAGCAACGACAACTATGACTTCCTCTCAACCTGCTACCAAGGCAACAACACATCTGCTCCCAGTCTTCAGAAGAGGGATTTAGTAGAGCTCGCTGCCACACCAAGCTCTAATGCAAAAATAAATCTTTTAGTTGAGATTCATACATAAGCTTTTTATAAAACTCTGGCGGCTTTGATCAAGATGGTCCTAAAGAAGGGCCTAAATTATGAAAGCTTGAAGGCTGTGATCGCTCCCACCATTGGAAACGTTGCTATGTTCAATGATGCCAAGAGAGCAGCAGCTTTGGGGAAAGTGGTGGAAGGACTTGAATAGCCTATTAAAGAATATCTAAGGCTGTCAAGTGAAATCCTTGAAAGTCTCATCCAAACCGAGTATGATGCTTTATCTGCAGAATACATCACTCGGGAGACTATTTTTAAGGAATCTCTCTAGGAATACAGCAGCAAAGTTGCCAGAGAAAGAGCCTTTTTGAATGAAACTAAACCTCTGTTGGAGACACACAGAGAAGCCTATGAAACATCAAACATGAGAATTCATCAACAAAATGATAGAATTTGTGAAGTTGAGGCAGAGTTGGCTCGCTTGAAGGCAGAGAGAGCAGATGATTGCAGCTCGAGACAAACATCTGGCGCAGAGCTCAATATTGGAGGAGAAAGTCTTTGGTGCTGAAGCTACCATCAAAACCCTTGATGAAGCCAAGGATAAGATGATAGTTACTTTTGCCGAACTCTCGTATCTTTGTACAACAGAGGCTCGTCGCACCATAGCTACTACTACTGTATTGAATTCTCGTGAGAAGCGTTTGGCAGAGCTGCAGAAACTGCTTGAAGATGTATCTGCTCCACCTTAAACATTTTTGTATTAAATACAGAATTTTGTATTCTTCCTTTCATTATCAATAAAGAATTTTGTATTCCGTCTTTTTCTCTCTGTAATATTTCAAGAAATGAATGAAATATTGTTTTATGACCCTATCATTTATTTTGAATTTAAATAATAGGTATGAGATAGTAAACACTTATCAGAGGTAATGTGGACATGATAAGTCTTCTAAACTCAATAAATTATATCTATCCAAAGGTAATTTGGACATGATAGATAATAAATCTTATTTTTTTAGAGTGTACAATACTATCAGGTAATATGAACAAATAGATCGTAATGACTCAAAGAAAAATAGATTAATATCTATTCAGAGGTAATATGGACATGATAAGTCTTCTAAACTCAACAAAGTAGATTATATCTATCCAGAGGTAATGTGGACATGATAGATAATGAATCTTGTTTTCTTTTTAGAGTATACTATACTATCAGAGGTAATATGAACGTGACAGATTATAATAACTCAAAGAAAATAGATTAATATCTATTCAGAGGCCATATGGACATGATAGATAAGAAAAGAAGTAGACTTAATATCTATTCAGAGGTCATGAGGACATGATAAATAAGAAAAGAAGTAGACTTAATATTTATTCAGAGGTCATGAGGACATGATAAATAATAAATATTTTTCTTTCTAAAATCAGCTGGTAAGACAGAAAATCAAAATTTTCTTTTAGAAGAACAAATAATTAGCTTAACCAAACCTTGGTAGCTGGGAAATAAAGAAGAAATTCAAACATAATATTTCTTCAAGAATTTACCATTAATTGGCATCATGAGAAAATCTCCATTAGGTTTCGATAACCTATAGGCACCATTGGAGAATACTGTCTCGACTACATAAGGACCTTCCCATTTTGCTTAGAATTTGCCTTTGCTCTTATGAGTCATCACCATCGGTCTTCGGACAGCTAAAACTAGCTCACCGACTTTGAATACCCTTTCTTTAACTTTACGATTGAAAGCTCGAGATATGCGGGCTTGATATAGCTCGATGTGCTGTTGTGCTTGAAGATGCTTCTCGTCTAATCCTTCAAGTTCTTGGAGTCGTAAGCGATCATTATTCTCTGAGGTTAGCTCATTCGCAATGGCTATTCTAAGAGACGGGATCTGGATTTCCAATGGAAGAACAGCCTCACATCCGTAAACCAGTAAGAATGGTGTAAAACCAGTGGGAGTTCGGACTGTTGTTCGATAAGCCCATAAATATTCTCCAAGTTTCTCATTCCAATCACGTTTATTAGAAGAGACAAACTTTTTGAGAAGTTTAATAATTGTTTTGTTGAAAGCTTCCGCTAAACTATTAGCAGCTGGGTTGTAAGCTGTAGAAGCTAAGTTCTGGATCCGATTCTTGTCACATAATCGATAAAATGCCTGACTGACAAATTGTGGTCCATTATCATGGATTATCTTTCGGGGAATCCCGAAATGATAAATGACATGGGTTTGATAAAACTAACCACATTAGACGTTTTTACTTCAACAAGGGGAACTGCTTCCGCCCATTTAAAGAAATAATCTGTTATGGCTAGAATAAACCGATGCCCTTTGACAGAAAGAGGATTAATCGGACCAATAATATCCATGTCCCAAGTTTCGAAAGGCCAGGAAGCCACCGTAGGATGTAAAAATTCAGAAGGTTGGTGAATAAAATCAGCATGAATCTGGCATGCTTTACACCGTCTGGCATAATCCACAGCATCTGCTATCATGGAAGGCCAATAATAACCCATCCTCCGAATACGGTCTTGTAATTTTGGACTTGGTTGATGTGCACCACAGACCCCGTTATGAGCTTCGCGGAGTGTTTGCTTAGCTTCGCTCTCAGAGAGACAATATAGCAAAAGTCCGTCATAAGAACGACGATACAACATATGCATTGAAGAATCATAATAGAATCGAAATGATCTTCTTTTAATTAATGCAGCCTCCTTTGGATCTTCAGGTAAAATCCCATAAACAACATAATCAATAAATGGACTTCTCCAATCCCTTTGTTGAGAATTTGATTCAGTAGCATAACTTTGTTCGATATATAAATTATTCTTGACACAGAATAAGTCTCGATCCAACAAAGTGATAGTATTTTGTCTTCTGATTGGAACTGCTAAGTCTGCAGCTAGGCTAGCAAGAGCGTCAGCTTCCCAATTTTGAGAATGTGGTACGAATTCAATAAAGAATCCTTTGAATGAAAGGACTAATTCGATTACCACTTGATGATAAGGAATGAGGTCAGGATTTCTGACTTCATATGTTCCTCTAACCTGATTGACAATCAGTTGAGAATCTCTATTTGCTTCCAAGAACTCAATGTCCAATTGTTTTGCTACTTGAAGACCAATTAGCAAAGCATTATATTCTACCACATTATTGGAATATGGTTCATTGAGGGAATAAGCACGGTATATAATCAGTTTATCAGGAGAGACCAAGACAATGCCCACTCCAGAGACAATATTGCCTTTAGGTCCAACATGCGATGCTCCATCAAAATAAATTGCCAAATATCATCCTTCAAAGTCATATTGCAATCCACGACTTCATCTGGAATATCCTCAAATAGCTTAAAAGTTTCAGGTATAGGATGAGCTGCTAAGAAGTCAGCTAACGCTTGACCCTTCACTGATTTTTGAGGTACATAGACCATATCATAAGGAGTAAGCAACATTGCGCAGGTGGCTAACCGGAAGTTAAGGATACTTGGCTTTCTCATCAATACCCGAATAGAATTTATTCTGGACATGACATGAATAGTTTGTCCTGACACATAATGTCGTATCTTTTGAACGACCAAAACCAAGGCAAAATATTCTTTTTCTACAGGAGTATACATGTATTCAGCTCCAACCATCATTCGGCTAAGATAATAAATCGCATGTTCATGACCCTTATCACTTTTCTGTGCTAGAAGAGCACCAAGAGAATGATCCAATGCTCGAACATAGAGCAAAAAGGGTCTTCCCACTACTGGAGGAACTAAAACATGTAGATTTGTAAGGTACTGTTTGATGTCATTGAATGCTTGTTGGCATGCTTCATCCCAAACAAATGACACACCCTTTTCAATAGACGAGAGAAAGGTTGACATCTTCCAGAAAGATTTGATATAAATCTCCTGATATAAGCAATGTGACCTTGGAAGCCACGGAGTTCTTTCAGATTACGGAGGACGCATTTCAAGAATTGTTTTAATTTTGTCAGGATCAACATGAATACCTTGAGAAGTGATCACAAATCCTAAAAATTTGCCACTGGAAATCCCTAAGAAAGACTTAGTGGGGTTCATTTTTAGTTGATGTCGACGCATCAACTCAAATATTGTCTTTAAGTCTTGAACGTGATCATCTTTTAATCGACTTTTGATAGCAGTATCATCTACATAACATTCAACTGTCTTCCGCAGATGTTCTTGAAAGATATTGCTCATAGCCCGCTGATATGTAGCACCAGCATTTTTCAGACCAAAAGGCATAACTGTATAGCAATAAACTCCAAGGGGTGTACGGAATGCGGTATGCTTTTCATCTCCTGGATACATTTTAATTTGATTGTATCCTGAAAATCTGTCTATGAAAGACATGCGTTCAAAACCATATGTATTATCTATCATGACATCAGTGATTGGAAGTAAAAATTCATCTTTTGGACAAGCTGCATTTAGATTTCGAAAATCTATGCAAACTCGAACTTTTCCATTCTTCTTCATGACAGGAACAATATTAGCAACCCAATCTGGGTGTTGTTCTTCACGAACAAAGCCACATGTGATCAGCTTTTGACTTCTGCTTCAATTGCATTAATCATGTCCGATCGAAAATGCTGCTGCTGTTGTTTTACAGGTTTGGCATTAGGAAGGATATTGAGCTTATGGGTAGCTACTTTAGGATCCAGACCTGACATATCCTCATAGCTCCATACAAAGATGTCAATATATTCTTTTATCAGTTTTATTAACTCTTCTTTTTCATCTTCAGAAATGTTTTTGCTGTTAAATATGGGTTTTGATGTAGTTTTATCTCCAACATCAATCTGGATGATTTCATCTTCTATGGGTAGCTGTCGTTGTTCAAATTGAAGATCCCACTGAGTATCCATTTGTTGGGCCCAAGGATCATTTTCAAATAGTTCAGACTCATCCTCGGTTTGAACCATATTAACTGAAAAGATATGTCCAGATTCGACATACTGGACCCCTTCTGTCACTCTCCGTTCCCAGAATACGTATTTTTATACGTGTACTGCTTGAATGTATTTATTTAATATTTATCATGCATTTGTTCTGTATTTAAATTCTTCAATTTTGCACTTATTAATTTTCCTGTTTTATTTTTTGCTTTTGCTTTAGCTCTTGGTTTAGTCTGTTCATTAAACCAATTTGGTTTAGCTTGGTTCACCATGATAAGGAGTGGATGGCCTAGATCTTGTAGGAGGGAATGGGGGGTGAAGATTTACTTGGGCTTGATATTTATGCTTCTTTACTTTTCTCTATCTTTATTACTCTCATTTACTTCTTCTTCAACCTCCATTACTCTCCACCAACCTAGAGAGTTAGGCAAGTACAACTTGCTTCGTGATGAATCTCTAATTTTGTTGTTCCATTGTCTTCCTCACGAGATTCTATAATACTTTAGTACTTAGCATTATTCGATTTCCATGGCTCATTTCATATAGATCTAACTTTATTATTTTTCGGATTTCTTGGGTTTTGATCTATTTAACCTTATTATTTTTAAGTTTTGATGGTTCCATGTTGTAGAGAACTTCGTTCTACCCTATTTTGACCTATGGAAGTTTAGATTTGGGCTTGGAATGAAGGATTTAGAGAGCTTGGAAGCAATGACTTCCATGGTCCTGTTCTCAAAAATTGGAGAAGAAGACCAGTGCTTGACCGCATGACTCTTTCATGCGGCAAGCCTCCTGGCCGCATGTTACTCTTAGTCGCATGGCCGGGTTAACTTGGCCGCATAAGCGCATGATCATCCCTGCCGCATAAGCTCATGTTTCTCAGCCGCATGAGACTCCTCTCCTCTCAGCCGCATAAGGCTTGTTATTCCCTGGCCGCATGAGCCCTGTCATTACCTTGCCGCATGGCTGAGATGAACCCCAGCCGCATAAGGATCAGTCCCCTTCGGCCGTATGGAAACCCTGGCCGTATGTCATTGAGCCGCATAGACCAAATCATCCTGAGCCGCATGAGACCCGATTCCTGGCCGCATGAGACCCAATTTCTTGGCCGCATGAGACCCGATTCCTGGCCGCATGAGACTTGATTTCCTGAGCCGCATGAGACCCGATTCCTGGCCGCATGAGACCCGATTTCTTGGCCGCATGAGACCCAATTCCTGGCCACATAAGACTTGAATTTTTGAGCCGCATGAGACCCGATTCCTGGCCGCATGAGACCCGATTTCTTGGCCGCATGAGACTCGATTTCCTAGCCGCATGAGACTCAATTTCTGAGCCGCATGAGACTCGATTTCCCAGGCCGCATAGATGGAGCCTGACTTGTCCAGCCGCATAGATGGGTATCCATCTGCTGCCGCCCATAGTGCCCTTTGGCTATTCCTTGTCCCGAATTGATATTGATTGCCACCTTGAGTAATAATTGATCATACGTTCCTCGTTGGAACTAAGAGACTGGCTAGTCGTCTTATTGAATTGAATGAGACATATTCATGTATAAACCATGAACCATTGTGATCGACTAGCCGATCCGGACATTGGCATATGGACACATGTTGACTTCTATTTTTCTGTAAAAGCAGCATGTACATCTTACAGTCAAGGCATGATTATTCCGTGGCTAGGATTGATTGTTGCATTACTCTATGTAAGACCTACAACCTAGCCGCACTGATATCGTTGTAGAGTTATACATATCGTACCCTGTACGAGAGTACCCATTCAGAATGATCATGATCCACGGCATGAGATTTCTATTAACATAGGACCTACTAAGCTAAATAAAATAACGATTGCATAGAGAGAATGGATTCCCGAGTTCTTACATGACAGCCATTTTTGGGACGATTAGTGCCATGACATGCCGTCTGGTTTCCACAGATACCGCAAATCTGCCACACGGGCGGAGAGCGATTTCTGCTTATATTATTTATTGTAATTGATGACGGGCGTCCCGCTGGGACTCGTCTAATTCATTATTGGCGCAATTGATTATTGGGTAAACTAGCCTTGCTTGTATATAGTAAGAACTGAGGAACCCCGTATTGCATAAATTCTAGGATAACTTGGAACTCATAGTAGCAAGCCGTAGTAGTTGCATGGCCGCTTAAATTGATTTGTCTGTGCACTGTATCTACTCTGTTAACTACTGAGGAGAGCAGAACGTCAGGACATGACGGGTCAACTTCTGTCCTTATTTGGTTGGGGAGTTGGCTTGAAGTGTCGTGATGTTGTGCGAACCCCAGTAGCAAACAGAGACCTTTTTATCATATTCTTACTCTTATCACTGGTTCTAATTCCTCATATCGTGCTTCCTTGCGGTACTTGCTATTAGAGGTCTAACCTCTCTGGTTTTGCATGGCCAGATTTAGAGCCAGTTCCCGAGGACTCAGCGTACTTCCACCTCCATGATGGTCAATACTAGAGGAATGATCGCAGAAGGACACGAGTGGGTCCCTTGCTTCCCTGCTCGTTTTACCACTTTCTTTACTTGTTGCCGTTTGGCACCGACATGTTAGTCGGACTGTCTTGCACTTACCTTTACATAATTGTAACTAAGTCAGACTGCAGCTGATAACAATTGTGTATACCTTGCTATATCATCTGACTATATTTTGTACAGCCAGATCTCAAGAACATTTTGACTGAGCGTTTGGGGCACCTTACTGTTTTATCTTACATGTTCTCTATTATTGCTTCTTGTTTGAATGATTGAGACAATAGATGTTGAGTGACCATAGTGAGACTTTCATGTAGTATGCACCCCCTCGTCTTTTAGACAGCATTGATCGTATTATACGGTATTCATCTACCCGTAATACGTAGCTGGCTGAGTAATTCCCCCGCTCTCCGGTATTCTGGTTCTGGGACGTGATAAGGTTTTAGTGGTGGCCTATGCATGTCTGATTTCATACTTGTGGGCTGTTTTCAATTTATAGGGTGTCTCAATCACATATGTTTCCCCTTGATCTCCTGATTCGTTACTCTCGACTCTAGCTTGACATTCCGGAATCCTTTGACTTCATTGATCTTTCCTGTCCGATCGTTTGATTGTTCTCTTGTCCCTTTTCTTAGGGACACTTCGTCCGCATCTGCCAGGACTGGACAACAACAACAAGGGCAACACGGACAACTTGACCATGTTAGTCAGCAACAAGGGCCAGTACTACCTCAAGAGACTATCTAAGAAGAAGTGATAGTGGAACCAGCAGCTGGACTGCAGTATCCGGAGGTTCCAACACCACCAATAGTTCCACCTACCCCTGTGGAAGTGGACACACCAGCCCTTCTGGAGATCATGAGAGGGATGATGGCTAATCAGCAACATCAGATGTTGGCCCAGTAATGCATACACGCTCAGTTGCAAGAGCAGAATGTGCTACTCAACCAAGGATTGCAGACGGCTTTGGAAAGAGGGACGAAGACAGATTCATGAGCCTCAACCAGATTTTGCAAGTACAACTTCCGTCGTTTCGAGGGCACGAAAGATGCTATTTCAGCAGATGCATGGCTTAAGGACATTGAGGCTATTCTGACAGCGGCTAAGGTTCCGACAGAAGAACGTGTGGATCTAGTGAAGCTGTTACTTCAGGACCTCGCACGTGATTGGTGGGAGTCAGAAGAAGTGGACATCAGACGTCCTGTTGCTTGGGACGATTTTACTGTAAGATTCAAGATGAAGTACTATGGAGTTGTGGTGCAGTTTGAGCTACAACAAAAGTTTATCAACCTCAAGCAGGCTGGCAAGACAGTGGATGCTTATGCAGCAGAGTTCTGCAGACTGAGTAGGTTCGCCCCAGAGATGGTAGCAACGGAGAGCAGAGGGCTATGAGGTTTCAGCAAGGATTTCATCTTGAACTCTTGCAATTGATAGAGGAGCACAACTATCAGACTTTTGATGAGGTGTTGACGGCAACCCGAAGGCATGAGATCACCATTCAGAGGATCACAGCAAGGACTGGAGGTCAGAAGAGATCTCACAATCAGATTGAAGGAGGAGGGGGAGTAGCGCCCCGAGTTACACAACCCCCTGGCATTCGCATTCACGATGTGGCAATACGAGGGCCAGCACCACCAGCAAGGCAACAGCAACAGAGAAAGACCCAGCAACCCCTAACGGGCTGCACTTATTGTGGGAAGGCCAGGCACACTAGAGATGTGTGTCGGGCATTGAACGGACAGTGTTTGATATGTGGGAGTCCAGATCATCGGGTTTCCACATGTCCTATGAATTCGAGGTCAGGAGGACCAGTACAGCAATCTATTGCTCTGCCAGCACCCGGGGCAGGCCATTACCAAGGACCAGCGGTGGCAGTGAGACCGTTGGCACAACGTCCGTTGATGTCGCAAGCTCAGATGTTTCGGCAGCAGGGACCGCCGATGCAGCAGCAACAACATAGACCACCCCAGCATCACCAAGGCAGGGGCCAGTAGCAGTACCAGGCTAGGCCGCAGCATGGGAACCAACAAGGAGGTCGAGTACAGGCATTCAATCTATCCTTGGAAAAGACATTGGCATCGGGAGATATTGTGGCAGGTAACATTCTCGTCGCCTCATATTCCGCAGTAGCATTGTTTGATTCAGGAGCATCACACTCATTTATATCTGTACAATTTACGACACGACTAGGAATGGAGTTCGAGGCATTGCCAGGGAGGTTGAATATACTCGCTAGTAATGGGCTCGTAGGAGTTCGTAGAGTTATTCTAGCGTGTAGTGTTGTAGTGTGCGGGCGTTCCTTACCCACCATGTTGATAGAATTTCCTATGAAGAATTTCGACGTCATCTTAGGCATGGACTGGCTGAAAGACAGTCGTGCCATAATAGATTGTCGTAGAGGTTGTGTATCTTTTAATATTCCAGGCATGGGCCGATTTATCCTAGTCAGATCAGTGGCAACCCAACAAAAAGAAGAAGGAATAGCCGCGGCTATGGAATAAGTTCAAGTTTCGAAAGTAGTTTAAGAGTTCATTGATGTATTTTCTGATAAACTTCCAGGTTTACCTCCGGTTAGGGATATTGAGTTCAGTATAGAATTGGCACCTGGAACTCAACCGATATCAGATCGAGCTTACAGGATGGCAGATTCCGAGAAGGCCAAGGTGTATCAGCACGTAGAGGAACTGAAGGTGAAGAAGTTTATTCGAGACAGCGAATCACCATGGGCAGCACCAATGGTACTTGTAGGGAAGAAGGATGGGTCATCAAGATTGTGTATTGTCTACAGAAAGCTCAACGCGACGACAGTGAAGAACAAGTGCCCATTACCTAGAATCGATGATTTGTTTGATCAGTTGAGCAGAGCAAGAGTTTTATCCAAGATAGGAGGAGGATATTCCCAAGACAGCATTCATGTCGAAGTACGGGCATCATGAATTCCTAGTTATGCCGTTCGATTTGACCAATGCTCTAGCAATATTATGGATTTGATGAACCGTATCTTTATGCCATACTTAGATCATTTTGTCGTTGTGTTCCTCGACGACATTCTCGTATACTCAGCTAGTGAAGAAGAGCATGAAGATCAGCTCAGGAAAGTGTTACAGGTTTTGAGAGAGAACCAGTTGTACGCCAAGCTCAGCAAGTGTAAGTTTTGGACAGATCGAATTTCATTCTTGGGGCACATCATATCAGGAGCTGGAGTAGTAGTGGATCCCAAGAAGTTAGAAGCAGTAGAGAGTTGGCCAGTACCCAAGACCGTAGCTGATGTGCGTAGTTTCTTAGAATTGGCCGGATATTACAGAAGGTTCATATCAGACTTTGCAAGACTTTCAGACCATGACCCGCTTGACACGAAAGGATGTGCCATTCGTCTGGTCGGCAGAATGCCAGGCATCATTTGAGAATTTGAAGCAGAAATTGATATCGACACCTATTCTTACATTACCAGTGGACCCGGAGGTTTTACTGTTTATTGTGACGCGTCAGGAAAGGGACTTGGGTGCGTCCTAATACAGCATGGAAAAGTGATAGCGTATGCATCTAGGCAACTTCGGGACCATGAGAAGAATTATCCAACTCATGACTTGGAATTGTCAGCAGTAGTATTTGCTTTGAAGCTATGGAAGCATTACTTGTACGGTGATTGAGTGGACATGTACACAGACCACAAAAGTCTGAAGTACATCTTTACTCAGAAGGAACTGAACATGAGGCAGAGAAGATAGTTAGAGTTGATCAAGGATTACGACGTGGAGCTTCAGTATCACCCAGGCAAGGCTAACGTGATAGCAGATGCTCTTAGCAGGAGAGGCAGCACATTTATGTTGACATCGCAAAAATATATCTTAGAAGACCTTCAGGAGATGGGCATCGAGGTTATACTTCCTAGTGATGTAGGAATTATGACGACTCTACGAGTTTAATCCGACTTAGTAGACAGGATCAAGGCAGCTCAGGCACAGGACCCAAGGATTCAGAAGCTCAGGGCAAAATGTGAGTCAGGACTCAGAAAGGAGATGAAAATTCATAAAGATGGTATACTTAGGTTTGGATCACGTCTACGTGTGCCTAGTGGAGACATCAGACAGGGGGTTATGACAGAAGCCTACAGTTCTCAGTATTCTATACACCCTAGAGGAACCAAGATGTACAAGGATGTCAAGCAGCACTTCTGGTGGAACGGAATGAAGAGGGAGATAGCTAGATTGGTTCCCGTTGCTTGATATGTCAACAAGTAAAGGCAGAACAGCAGAGGCCAGCTGGATTATTGCAACCGCTTTCTATCCCGGAGTGAAAGTGGAAACATATCACAATGGACTTTGTGATCGATTTATTGAGATCACCAAGTGGCAAAGATGCTATTTGGATGATAGTGGACCGACTTACAAAGGTGGCACATTTTTTTCCTTTCAGAGTAGGGCAATCTACGGAAAAGTTGGCAGAGTTGTATATACAACAGATAGTCAGGCAGCATGGGGTCCCTGTCAGTATTGTGTCAGACAGAGATACCCGCTTTACATCATATTTCTGGAAGAGTCTACATCATAGTCTGGGTACCAAGTTAAGATTTAGCATGGCTTACCATCCCCAGACGGATGGGCAATCAGAAAGAACAATTCAGACCTTAGAAGATATGTTGCGAGCTTGCATCCTAGATTTTAGAGGGTCTTGGGAGAGCCACCTACACTTAGTTGAGTTCTCGTACAACAACAGTTATCAAGCCAGTATCCAGATGGCGCCGTTTGAAGCACTATATGGTAAGAAGTGTAGGTCGCCACTGGCATGGGATGATATCGGAGAAAGAAAGATGCTAGGCCCAGAAATGATTATTCAGACGGTTGAAGTGGTTAAGGAAATTAGAGAGCAACTTCGAGTTGCGCAGGATCGACATCGTCATTGGGAAGACCAGCATCGTAGACCGCTAGAATTTTCTGTTGGGGACCACGTGTTCTTGCGGATCTCACCTACCCGTGGGGTCATTAGATTTGGCGTTCGCGGAAAGTTGAGTCCGTGATACGTGGGCCCATTTGTTATCCTTGATAGGGTAGGCGATGTTGCTTATCGTTTGTCTATTCCACCTTCGTTACGAGAGGTGCATGATGTGTGTTTGCAAAAACAAAAGTGTTCTTTATTTCACAAACTGTGTAAGAAGATTACAATAGAATTCTGGAAAAGTACAACTATAGGAATCCGATCTGAAGACGATCGCTTTATCCCTTGGACGATATGAACTTTGAAGACGGTAGCCTCTGAAGAATGCAGCAGCACTTTGGCAAGAACTCCTGATCTCTGGCGATGACTTGAATGATCTCTGATCTGATCCGGGATCGCCTCATAATGAAATACTTGAAACTCTATTTATAGAGTTCTGGAAATAACTAATTTTTAGTTATTCTGGATTGCGCAGGATGGATTGCGCAGACATTGGACTGCGTAAGCAGCGAACTGCGCTGGCAGTTACTCGATCGTGGACCAACTGTATGAGACGCGTGGCATTGTTTGATTGAAATGTGCTTGGTCGTGTACAGACGGTTGCCACGTGGTAAACAATTAATGGCATATAGGCCACGTATAAATTGTCAGTTGTCTTGATAGAGTGCGCCACATGAACTGCGTTGGCTTCAGACTGCGCTGCGATTGAATTGCGCTACAGGGAATTTGGCAGACTGCGCTTCGATTGGGCTGGTAGCTTACGCTGCATGTACAGCTGTCCTCGAGTTCTGTGCTGCACGATAAACGATCAGTTTTCTCGTTCTTTGGGCTGTCAGATGTCAGAAGATCTAATTTTCTGTCAGATAATGATGACGCAGCCACGTCAGCTAGTGCGCTTGGATGTGTGCGCAATTCAGCTTGCGCACTTGAATTGTTGCGCAATCTGTTTCCTGCGCAGTTCACTTGAAGGATGCACAATTTGATTTTCTTTGCTTTTTTGATAGGTGCAACTTGATTTTTAGGACCTACAAGACCCCCTTCAAAGTTTTCAAATTTTGAAAATATTCAAAGTTTCGAAATACTTTGAATTTTGACTTTAAAATCAAGTTGCGCAAGTGATGCCTTGACTGCGCGTTCAGTTCCTAAATTCTCGGCACAATCTGAGGTGAATGTTACCTTAGAAAAACTATAAAAGTTTTCGTTCTTCTTTCTTTCCTTCTTTACTTGTTTTTAACTGTTCAAGAGAGAAAAGTTTCTGTGCCAACTCCGACTCTTCTCCTTCTTCTCCGTCGACATCAATGGCCCCCAAACGTTCAGCCGCCGAGAAGGGCAAACCCTCCGCTGAGTCTTCGACTCGGGTTGTGCCCCGAATTTCACGTCATAAAGTCGGTCACCCTGCACTGCGAGGTAGATGATGAACTTCGATCAAAAACCCTTTTTAGGGTTCTTTGATATTGTCGAATCTCTTTTTAGAGATTTGATGGGATTGTGCCGCCCTGTTTAGGGTTTTGGTTGCACAAACACAATAGTTTTCATTTTTATGAAAACTATATTCTTGCACAATCGGTTAGAAAGTGCTGGCAAATGTTCAGCGCATTCTATCGATTTGCGCAAGTCTGTCCAGCGCAAACTGATGCCTTGCGCAAGTTAATTAGCGAAATCTGATGACTTGCGCAAGTGGATGAGTTGGCGCAACTGGATAATTTGTGCATGTAGGCTACATTAGCGCAATCTGATGTTATGCAGATAGCGCAATCTGACACTTGCGCAATTTGCTAATTTTTTTTAAACATACTCTTTGATTTTATATGTACTGAATTCTGTCTTTTGTTTGATGCAGTCAACCTCAGGGAAGACCCGAATTATGAAGTCTTTGCAGGGACTTTAGCTGAGCCTGAATTTAAGGAGGATTTGTCCCATGTAACATTTCCTTAGTATGCCCTGCCATCTTTTCGACAGGCCATTCTAACAGCACAGGACAATGAGACATTGCTAAGTCTGATGAACGGGCAGCCTTTGCAAACTGCTGATGCCGTTACTCATAAGAAGTCTCTGTTTCTATTTGGTGAGGCTCTTGATAAGAGTTCTCAGCCAAGGCCTCGAGTTGAACAAAGACTCTTTCAGAGAGGCGAGAAAAGGATATTGTTACCGAAAATTTTCAGGTGCCTTCCCCTATCTCGCTATGCTCATGCGTGTTATCCCAGGAGGATGGACTGGGATATAACTCCTCTCCAGCAAGCCAGAACGGGGAACATTTGTGTGAAGAAGGGGCCAAACAACAAGGATATGTTCTATAGCTCCTCTGAGCGTCACAGCTCCTTGCTCAGAGGATTGAAGCCCGGCTGCATTCCACCGGAGAACTCCTCCCTGCTGGTGCCAGTTAGAACACCGATCTTTGCGAATGAATTTGCGAAGGTTGAGGGAAGATATCCGGATCAGGACATCCGATTGACAGGTCTGGTGAATCCAGATAAGAAAAGATGGAACTGCATAGCCAATTGGATATTGGCTCAGTTCGAAGAGAAGCTCAAGGAGATTGAGCTGTACCAGGCGGTATACTCTACCGTATACGGATTCTACCCCAACCCTCATCTGTTTCTCGTATTGGCGGAGAGGTACAACTTTAGGACAGAGAATTTCATGACGCCCTGTGGAGAGATTGGACTGGCTCTTCACGAGATGAAGTACATCTCGAGTCTTCCAATAGGGAATATCCTTTATGAGGAATTTGTTCCCACCAATGACGAGTTGGACAAACTTCGTCAGGAGAACGCTGATATAGTGGCCGTCTTCGAGGAGCTCTTGTGCCACTATAAAATCTGTTCCTTATATTACAAGAGCGGTTCGTCAGGCACCTGCTATTCGACGAAATGGTTACCATATCTTTTCTTTAACTACATTATAGAGAAGAAAACCAAGGAACATGACAATTGTAAACCCAACTTCTTCAAGCCACTCAGCAGCAGTGAGGTGATTGGGTTGATGGAGGAAAATAAGGAGATGGATATTATGATTGATGATGATCTCCAATACCCTCCTTTCAAGACAGGAGATAATATTGAAAGTTTCATGAGGATGGGCTATAGGCCCATGTCAAAGGAAGCCCAGCTGGCGGGTTTCCTCACCTACTGGCTCCGACGATTCGTCGTTCCTGGAGCGAGCGCCGTCGATCGTTTCCATCGAGGCATGGTTTTTGCTGTCGTCCGCTTAGTCTTTGGCTATCAGATGGATCTTTTATCGGCAATGACCTGCCGAGTGAACGCTGGCCGCCGCCTGTTTGTAGATTCGATGCTCAAGGGAAAAGGCGAGAAAGGTAGCTTTTCGCGGTTAGAGCTGCCATATACATACTTATTCGGATGGCTGCTGCTGCATTATCCTGCTCTGATGAATCCCGATATGGGAGCGGTAGGCGGCAGTTTCTTAAGGAGATTCTCCAGGAGTAAATGGATATACACCAGTTTGAGAGATTGCAGACGTGCTCTGAATCTCGAGAAAGGGTGAAACTTCTACTGTGTTCCCCCTCCGACTGGCTATGAGAACATGGCTTCAAATCTGGTCGACTTGGGGAGGCAGCCTTTGGGTCATGCAGTCTTTGATTGGCTGAGGACAATCAGGCCGTCGCACCTGGTCTATAGATTTGAAGATGAATGTTATTTGAAGCCATATCTGCCTAGCCGCTTTTCCCGTCAATTCGGCTACGACCAGTTTCATGTAGGCAACGCCATCACGTGCCTACAAGGAAAAGGCTATCTGATTGATGGAGCCCGGGCATGGGCTTATTATAATGCTCGAGACACCAGAACAACATTCTCGATGCCGATGAAGAGCGACCATGGCCCGCGGATGCTATACACATATTCACTTTTTTATACATCCGCGAATACCTTTGCCGAGGACTTCAGTCTCGCGGACAGTTTTGCGACAGCAGCCAGATTGAAGAAAGGAGCAACTGTTGTGTCGGCTCCTGGCAACGATGAAGAGCGTGAACCGGCCGATGCACCGTTGGAAGCTTCAAGGGAAGCCAACTTCCCGGAAGAAGTCAACGAACCATTGTGCATTTCCTTGAAGGTTGTCAGATCTCCAGCCAAGGAGAGGAAGAGGAGGATAGATGAACCTTCTTCTCCGGTTTCGAAGAAGAAGCTTGTCTTGGAATCATCAGAAAGGGTCACGACCCGATCACAATCTCGGCAGCAGGCCGAGTCAACTCAAAGAGAAGAGGCGGCGACCCCGACCTCTATCCAAAGACAAGACAATGTTATAGATGTAGAGAGTCCACAGAGACCTCTATATAGAAAGAAAATAGTCTTCAGGAGAAAGAATGTAGTTACTCCAAGACCTATGTCATCGGTCGTGGCTAGTGCTATTGCCGGAGTTACAATGTCATCTCCTACACCCGCCCCTGAACCTGAAGCTTTCAGCCCAGAGAGGAGAGATGAGGCTGTAGAGACCATGGAGGAAGCCGTGGAGAAAAAAGATAAAATGGTGCGATCTCCTACACTTGCAGTGGAGACTACCCAGCTTCCGGCTACACCGAGAACACTTCGTGATGAAGAGGATCGATTAATGATCGATGCTCTGAACGACTGCGACTTCGGCCTCCAGGATGATGTGGATCCGATCGCAGCAACTGATAGTGGAGCCCAAAAGGAGAGCACAAGTAATGAAGTTTCAGCAGCAGAAGCTGTTGATGATACACTGAATCCAGAGGAGGACATTGATGTCCATGTATCCCCAGAAGCTGTTGATGACACATTGAATCCAGAAGAGGATGTTGATGTGCATGTATCTCCAGAAAAGAATGTGGGTGGAGAAGTAGCAGCTGAGGAAATTATTACTGCTGATCCCAAAGGTATTGAATGATATTATCAATCTTCTTTTCCTAGATGAAATGGCTGACATCTAAATATTTTTATCGATGCAGAAGTTGAATCTTCTCCAATTCTTCCAACATGCACTGACATAGTGCCAATAAAGGAGATAGCCAGCGGTAGCAGACATTTCTCGGACGGCTCCGAAGCAGGTAGTAGCCAGGCAGAAATGTCTGAGGCTACTTCTGCGAGTTTGCAACTCGTGTCGGCAGAGGACAAACTTGTCCCTGGACCTAGCAATGGTAAGATCACTCTTGCTTTTGATCCTCCTCGATAGTTGCTAATGACAGCCAGCTGATGGTGTTTGTTTGATTTTGCAGAGGAACACCTGGGAGGGGCGACTAGCTCTACCATGGCTCCATTATCCAGAGAGACCTCCACTCATACGCAAGAAGCTGAACGTCCATCTGCACAGGCACATGTTGCTGCTTCGACGACCATGGGAGTAGCTGCTACTCCTGGTGCCATTGCCACCAACAGATTCATAATCGGTTCCTTTACCAACCTTTTCTTCAATTCCCTAGGACCCTTAGTAGAGAGGATAATGGGAAAAGAAGATATTGGTTTCATAACTGTTAGAGGTCCAACCTCTTATCTGATAGCTGCCATCCGGAATCAAGGTGATGAAGCGCAAGCTTCTTACCTTGAACACATCTTGGATGAGCTAGAGGAATCGGTTAAGATCTACAAAGATCTGAATCGGGGGAAAGTGGAGCCTTTGGTACAGGCCGAGTTTGAGAGGATGTTACAAGAGGCTGCAGTTGCGAAGGTTGATTTCCAGATTATCTTGGACACTTTCACTGCCAAGTCTTCAGAATATAACTCTCAAATAGAGATAATAGCATCTGCTGCCGAGGAGAAGGAGAAGAAAGTTGCCGAACTAAAAGCAGAATCTGCCCGTCTTCAAGAAAAATTGAGACTTGTTCAGCTTGCTCTAGAAGATGAGGCCACACAACATCAAGCTACAATTCAGCAACTGGACGCCCTGACCCAGGAAAGAGATGAATATGTCACAACTCATCAAGCTAAAATCTCTCGCAGACTAGTAACTCTACCGACTTTCGACGATAAGTCTGGAATGGAGGAAGCTAGGAGGCGAGTGATGGACTCTCGTGAGGAGCGACTGCAAACTTTGAAGCAGCAGATGACTAGCTTGATGACCCCGCCAGCGGAATAGAAAGACTTTTTGTATCTTCAATTTTTGTGACATGTAATTTTGTAATGTCTTTTAATTTTGATCAACAAAAAGATATTTTCTTTGTGGCTCTATTATTTATTGCATATCTTATTCAGATATAAATAATAGCGATAGAAAATATATTCAGAGGTACAAGACATGATATATTTCTTGATTTTAGAAAATAATTATATTCATTATATTTGCTCAGCGGTAATGTGGACATGGCATAATATAATTTGTTGAATATCATTATTTCAGTAGACAACTTAATCAGAGATGACAAGTTGCTGATGTAAACAAAATAGATGAATCGTCAAAATGTGTGAACGAAATGAATCATCAGGATGAACGGATGGACCGTCAAATGAATGGAGTGAACGGATGAACCGTCAGATAGATGAAATGAACGGGCGAACCGTCAAGCGAATGTAATGAACGGGCGAACCGTCGTATGAATGGATGAACGGGTGAACCGTCGGATGAATGTAATGAACGGGCGAACCGTCGGACGAATGTAATGAACGGGCGAACCGTCGTATGAATGGATGTGATGAACAGGTGAACCGTCAGATGAATGTGATGAACGGGCGAACCGTCAGATGAGTATGATGAACGGGCGAACCGTCAGATGAATGTGTCGCTTCGCTTCATTGTTCCATGAATCTCTGTCTATAAATAGAACAGAAAATCAGACTGAATGATCACTTTCACTTTTTAACATAAATATGTCGTCTGGAAATGCATCCAAGAAGGCTGAGATCGCCCTGAAGGTTGAAGCGGTTACTGAAGAACGTCCAGTCGAGCCGGTCCAGCCAAAGCAGACAGAGGCAGGCGAAGGTTCATCTGCATCCAAGCCACCAAGGGACATCTTGGACTTCCTTCTTGAACCAGGGAAGACTGAAGAAGAAGAGATCATGAGGATGGCTGCTTGCAAGTTCTTGGTGGGTTCGAGCAAGGATGTTCTCAGCTCTTTTGCCGATTATGTTTTTGAGAAGGACGGTAGTGGTCCTCGTCCCAATTTTGAGAAGGACAATAGTGACCTTCCTTGATATTATGTAATAAAATCAAATTTTATTTATGAACTTGTCTGATGATTACAAGCAATGTCTTTTACATTTATACATAATACTTTTTGAGGAACTTGCCATTGATGGGCATCATTGCAACTCGACCATCCAGTTCTGTGAGTTGATAGGCTCCATTTGAAAAGACTTTGCTCACAATGTAAGGCCCTTCCCACTTCACATCGAACTTGCCCTTGCTCATGTGAGATATAGTCATAGGACGTCTGACGGTTAGAACGAGCTCTCCTTTCTGAAAGGCTCTGACCTTAACTTTGCGATTGAAGATTTTTGAGATGCGGGCTTGGTATAACTCAATATGCTGTTGAGCCAATAGCCGCTTCTCGTCAAGCGCTTCTAATTCTTGGAGTCGAAGAAGGTCATTGTTCTCTGTAGTGAGCTCGTTGGCAATGGCAATCCTTAAAGATGGAATTTGAAGTTCCAGGGGTAGAACTGCTTCAGAGCCGTACACCAAAGAGAAAGGTGTACAGCCTGTAGGGTTGCGGACAGTAGTACGATAGGCCCAAAGACATTTTCCAAGCTTTTCACTCCAATTTTGTTTGTTAGTAGACACAAACTTGGAGCTTGATGATAGTCTTGTTGAAAGCTTCAGCCAAGCCATTAGCAGCAGGATTGTAAGCTGTCGAAGCGACATTGTCTATAGATGACATGATGTTTGATGAAGTTGATGACACTGCTGGTCTTGACTTCAGCCAAGGGTACAGCTTCAGACCATTTGGAGAAGTAGTCGGTTATTGCTAGTATGAACCGATGTCCCCTAGAAGAAGGAGGATTGATGGGACAAATAATATCCATACCCCAAGCTTCAAAAGGCCAGGAAGCAGCAGTTGGATGAAGGAATTCTGATGGTTGATGAATGAAATCTGCGTAGATTTGACAAGCTCGACATTTTCTTACATATTCGATGGCATCAGATACCATAGAGGGCCAGTAGTAACCCATGCGTCGGATACGATCCTGTTGTTTAGGACCAGGTTGATGTGCTCCACAGACACCGTCGTGAGCTTCACGTAATACTTGTTTCGCTTCATCACCAGCAAGACAGCGCAAAAGATGACCGTCATAAGTCCGCCGGTAAAGGGTTTTGGTGGTCTGATTGTAGTAGAATCGCAGAGACCGTCGACGAATACTCGTAGCTTCCTTGGGATCTTCAGAAAGTATGTCATGAACTACGAAGTCGATGAAAGGAGTTCTCCAATCTTCACTGATAACATTGGCTTCAGTAAGATTACTGAACTCAATGTTATGATTGTTTTCGATAAAGAACAATTCCCGATTAGAGACGACCACCACCTGCTGTCTTTTGATAGGGATGGCTAGGACTGCTGCAAGATTGGCCAAAGCATCTGCTTCAGTATTGCAAGCTCGTCGGACATATTCGATGAAGAAGGCTTTGAATGATATAGCCATGTTGATTGCCACTTCATAGTAAGGCACTAGATCTTGATGGCGAACTTCATAGGTTCCTCTAACCTGGTTAACAACCAGCTTGGAGTCACCATAAACTTCAAGATATTCGACGTCCAGTTGTTTAGCTAACTGAAGACTAATGAGTAGAGCATTGTATTCTGCCACATTGTTGGAGCAAGGTTTATCTAAGGAGTAGGCTCTTTGAATAGTTGACCTGTCTGGAGAAACAAGGACAACTCCAACTCCTGCAACAATGGCACCATTGGGTCCAATCCTGGATGTACCGTCAAAGAATAGACGCCAAGTAGGAAATTCTTCGGAGATTATATTTGATTCCAATGTCTCGTCTGGAATTTCATCATAAAGTTTAGATGTCGCTGGAACAGGATGAGCTGCTAAGAAATCTGCCAGTGCTTGACCTTTAACAGATTTTTGTGGAACATATACCATGTCATATTGGACTAGCAGAATGGCCCATGTAGCCAACCGAGAATTGAGTGTGCTAGGCTTCTTTATCAATACCCGAAGAGGATTAACTCGGGATATGACATGAATAGTTTGGCAAATGATGTAATGCCGAGTCTTTTGAATAGCAAACATAAGAGCTAGGCATTCTTTTTCAACCGGACTATAACGGTGTTCGGCACCAATCATAGTACGACTGAGATAATAGATGGCTTGTTCATGACCTTCTTTGTTCTTTTGGGCAAGTAAAGCACCCAATGAATGATCCATAGCACGGACGTACATTAAGAATGGTATGCCAGAGATTGGTGGCACCAAGACTGGTGGGTTCATGAGATATCGTTTTATGTCGTCGAATGCTCGTTGACATTCTTCGGTCCAGATGAAAGATACACCCTTCTTCATTAGTTGAGTAAATGGTCTGCAGCGTCCAGACAGATTCGAAATAAACCTTCTGATGTACGCAAGTCGACCTTGAAATCCTCGTAGCTCTTTTAGGTTGCGTGTAGGACGCATCTCTTGAATGGCTTTGATCTTCTCGGGATCCACATGTATACCCTTAGAGGTAATGACGAAGTCGAGAAATTTGCCACTAGAGACACCCAAGAATGACTTGGTGGGATTCATTTTGAGTTGACTTTGGCACATCAGATTGAAGATAGTTCTCAAATCTTGGATGTAATCTTCCTTTAGACGACTTTTGACAACAATATCGTCGACGTAGCATTCGACAGTCTTGCGAAGATGATCTCGAAAGATGGTACTCATGGCTCGTTGGTAAGTTGTGCCAGCGTTCTTGAGACCAAATGGCATTACAGTATAGCAGTAGACTCCACGAGGAGTGCAGAAAGAAGTATGTTTTTCATCTTCACGATTCATCCGAATCTGATTGTATCCGGAGAATCCATCCATGAAAGATATTCGCTCGAACCCACAGGTGTTGTCAATCATAATGTCCGTGATAGGGAGAGAAAATTCATCTTTTGGACAGGCTTCGTTAAGATCCCGAAAGTCGATGCAAACTCGAACTTTTCCGATTTTCTTTAAAACTTGGACAACATTGGCTATCCAATCTGGATGTTGTTCTTCTCGGATAAAGCCACACGCGATGAGCTTCTTGACTTTATCGTCGATTGCATCTATTATTTCTGGCTTGAAGTGTCGTTGTTGCTGTTTGACCGATTTTGTATTAGGCAAGATATTCAAGTTGTGAGTAGCAACTTTGGGATCTAGACCTGACATGTCTTCATAGCTCCAGGCAAAGACATCAATGTATTCTTGAATAAGAAGAATTAATTCTTGCTTATCTGCCTTTGGAAGGTTCTTGCTGATGAATATTGGACGAGGTGACCCGCTCTCTCCTACGTCAATTTGAACTAATTGATCTTCGGTAGGAGGTTCTCGGTGTTCGAACCGGAGTTCCCATTGGATATCCATTCGTTGAGCCCAAGGATCTATTTCGGGATTTTCTTCAATATCCTCGTCATAACCTTCTGGAAGTTCAACGGAGACCATGTTAGAAGATACAATCAGCCGATGAACTTGACCGATGCTGGTGTCAAAATCCCATGATCTGGAATCAGAAGAGTTAGAGCGCTCTTCACTATCGGATTCGGAGACTGCTGGGGATAATACCGGAGGTGAAGCATATCCGAAACCTCTTTTGGTCCTGCTATAGTACATCTCTGATTTTTCTTTCGGAACAGTCGTACGGATAGGAGTTCTTCTACCCTTACCGTAGTTGAGGCCATTCTTGAAGTCATAACCCATCTTTCGGATGATGTCTTTTGATTGTTGACTGTAACGACGGAGTTGAAGATGTCCCGTATCGTTACTTTTACTATCATCCGTATAACTGAATTTTTGTTTTGGTCCTTTACTAAAAAGTATTGGACTCTCGCCTCTCTTTCGAGAAGGGACAACAAAGTATGAATCATCTGGGTGTTCGAGTAAGACTTCTATTTGAAGAGACTGTACAACTCCCATTGTAAATGACTGAAAGCTATCTAACATATCCAAATAGCACTTAGCATGATAAATGACATCAGTATACTGGAAATGAGATGCTTTTTTATTGATTTGTACATTTGTATTTGTAACAGGACCTTTAGCCTTTGCAGGCTTGGTCAGATTGATTACAAGAGGGGGAGAAGAAGAACGTGGAGGGGGATTGGACTTGTTACGACTGAGGTCAATAACAAGCGGCTCAGAGGAGGTGAGCTCCCTTTTATCCTTGTTATAAGATAAATTAATAACAAGTGGCTCAGAAGAGGTGAGCTGCCTTTTATCCTTGTTACGACGTAGGTCGATAACAAGTGGCTCAGAAGAGGTGAGCTCCCTTTGATCCTGACCACCATCAGTTGGTTGCTTCTGAACTGGCAAGTGAATAGCCAGTGGTTTGGAGGATTGAGGACGAGAAATACGCCCTTTGACAGGTATGATGAGGGTGTCATTAGGCACTTCTTCTTGTTCTTCTTCAGTGTCCAGAGACAGTACTACTTTCATGAACTCATCCTTATACATGTGAGCATCGTTGCAGTATGCTTTGACACCTTTGAAAGGATAAAGATCAGCAACCTCCTTTTGAACCTCTCTATTGTCATCGACATATTTGAAACATTGATAGAGAGTCGAAGGAACAATGTTATGTTCATGCAGGAATGGTCTCCCCAACAGAGCAATGTAAGAACAACCATAGTTGTCTATGATGTAGAAGGTCACCTTTGTGCGAAGATTGCCTATTTGGAGTTTTAGGCGAATCTTGTCCAGAGGCTCACTTCTTCCCTGATTGAACCCAAGAATGGTGGTGATCGTGCTAGAAAGACTATGCACTGAAATCAGTGCATCTAACATTGTCTTCGATATGATGCTGAGGGCAGACCATGGATCTATCAGAATACGATCGACTTTCATCGAGTCGACATATCCTGTATAGTATAGAGGACGGTCATGCCTATTGTCTTCCATCAGCATATCATCCTGTGTGAAGGTAATATTTGGAATTAACTCCAACACACTATGACAATGGAGGCAGGAGACGGGCTCTGCTTTCGGCTTCTTTAGAAGGGTTAGACAGGTTTCTGCCTGCATTAGAGCTCCACTCAGAGTTTTTTGAGTCTCTTTGGAGAGGCACAAGAGCTCGAAGATTGACAGCCTGGCCAGTGTATTAGCTAGTTGGGCCAAGATATCAAAGTTATATGGCTTCTCAAGTCCAGAAGGAGATGACTTCTTCAAAGGTTTGTCGAAGTGGACTTGTTGTTTGCCTTTGTCGGCTGCTGTCGGTTTGGGAGGAATAGGTTCTACAACCGGTGAAGACACAGCAGGGATGTCCTCAGTAGAAGCAGGCTGCACTGGAGCAGACTCAGAAGAAGAAGCAGGATTTTTTTGAGCTTCATGATACTCCTTTAGATAGGCTTTCTCTGATCTGGTGCCCAGCAGGATTTCCTCTTCAACTATGGGGTCAAAAGACACCATATTGCAGATTTTTGTTTTGCCCTTGGAGCGTTCTTTCTTCTTAGAGGAAGAGGGAACTTCAAACTCTGAAGCAAGATCAGGGTGAATCCACATAATCTCGCAATTGTCAAGAGACAAGGGGATGAGACCTTCACTTCGTGGAGGAGAGAGATTCTCGATCTCAAGAGTAGCCTTGGGGATAGGGATGACACCGTGCTGTATCATCTACGGTAGAAAGTCACCAAACTGAACTGAGACCATGTTCGCAGTAACCGTCGTCTCATCTTGCTACAGAGTGACAACACCAGCGTTGACTAGCTCTTGAATCTTGCCTTTGAGCACATAACATGCTCGAGTGAGATGCCCAATGAACCTATGATAGACACAATATTTGGGATGATCAGTCTTACCGACCTCATCAGGCTTCTTTGGGTCTGGGAGTTGAAGCTTATTGCTTTTGATTAACCAATCAAAGATGCTCACGGTGTCATTTTCGTCAAAGGAGTACTCAACTTTCGGACGAGGTTCCCTTGGTGGAGGTGCAGAAGGAGTAGAAGTAGACGTAGGTGGAGCTACGTTGACCGCCAGAGATTCTTTGTTCTTCAAGTTGATGTTCAACGTTTCTTTTCCCTTACGGTTGTTCTGGCGATTACTACCACCCGATGTCTGATGTTCATCCCGGTCGGGGTTAGACATGTGTACTCCTAGCTGCTTGAATTTGTCAGCGCTAACTTCAGCTGCTTTAGGATTGACAATGAAGGATGGCCAGTCTTGGAACTGAGTTAACCCCGTCCACATGCTGATGATAGGCAAAAGATTTGCCTTGCAGGTATCTATAGTGACAGCGGTCGGAGTTCCAGGAGGCATTTTTAAAGCTTCTCGGCGGAACCTTTCAATGAAATTCTCAGCGGTTTCATTGTGTCTTTATTTGATCTTATTAAGGGCTGACATGGTCATGTCGTTGATCCCCTCATAGAATCGTTCCAAGAAGATTTGTTTTAGACCTGAGAAAGAGGTGATACAACCATCGGACAAGCTCCTGTACCAATCGTATGCTATACCAGCTAAACAGCCGACGAATATCCTGGTAAGAAGAGCATCATTTGGTTGAAGTTGGACAGTCATTACCTCAAAGTGGTTAATGAACTGACTGGGAGAAGTGCTGCCATCAAACACCGAAATTGTTAGAATCTTGTACTTTGGAGGAAATGGGACTTCATTCCATTCAACTGGTTAAGGTTGTTTGATCCCCAACCTCTGTAACTTGTCTTTCTCTTTGAATGCCTCGAATTGAGTGCGTAGGAGTTTGACAGCTTCATTAGCATCCTCCAATGATATAGAAGGAGCATGCTGAATCAGAGTATTAGGGGGAGGAACAGCGTGGTAAGCACTACCCCCAGCACCTGACTGACTGGGTGTAGGTTGAATTGGTACAGGGGGTACTTGAGGAGATGCTACCCCCAGCCCTGCATTGACAGGCACCGACGATGCTATGATCTCAGGATTTACAGTAGGTACAATCGGTGGTACTGTATGTTGGGCCACGATGATAGAATGCATACTTGCAACCATTTCAGCCATAGTCTTCAACTTGTCTTCTAGTACAGCTATTCGATGTTCTTGACTTGCTGAACAGGAAGCATCTGGGTCTTCAGTGACAACATAAGCTGTCACTTCTCTAGGTACAGTGGAGGACACTGTCTGTTCAGAACTTTCACTGTATGCATCATAATCAGAGAAAGAATTATCTTCTGAGTGAGAAAAAGGGAGATGATCGGAAGGATCTTGGAGAAGATTCCTTTGACCGATTGTGTCTCGGTTTCGGGATCTGGTATGTTGAAATACTCCTTCAGAAGATTCTTGGAGTAGATCTAAATACCACTGGCTGGGCTTGCGAGGCTTGCCGTGCTTGGAGCACTTCCTACCCCCGTTGTCTCGAGAAGTCATGTTGACGAAAGCGTACAACACTTCGTCTTCATCTTCTGACATTGGTTCAAATGTTGCAAAATTCAAACGATCGAAGACAGATCGTTTTTTTGTCTGACAACAACACTTGATGACAACCTTGTGATTACAATGGTGTCCAAGTGGTTGCACTGGAGGTATTGATATGTTATCCCGTTTTTGTTTGAGGTGTTCTCGGAGATCGAAAACAATGACGGGACGAGAAGAAGTTCGAAGGATATGTTCTTTGACAACATTCGGAATATGGTTCCGGTTCTTCAAATGTTTTGTCCCTTGAGTGTACAGGAAAGTACTGACTTCATTAGCATAGGTGTCAGGATTTTTGATCCTGGAAGTTTGCCTCTGATGCTGGTTGGTCTTCGGCATTGGCTGTTTGCGTTTCGTCGAAGTTGGTCTATTGAGATAAGTTCTTAGATCAGCAAATTCACCCCCAGGGGTTTCTGTCTGAGACACCAGTAATTTCCCCTATTTTGAGCGGGATATCCTGAGAGTTGGGAGATCTTGAAATTCTGCTACCGGAGTAGGCAGAATACCTCTTTGATCAGTACACTTCCCTTTGGCAAGGAGGGATGAACTCTTGCTTGAGAGAGTCTTTGTACTTACTGGTGCCGAGGCACGCTCAGATTGATCTTTTACGGTAAAAACCGAGGAAGACTGAGAAAAGACCAAAGGGCCTTTTCCTTTGTTTTGTGAAGAAGGGTTGGCTAAAGAGCGTTTCCCTCTGGTGTCTTCCAAGTCGTGGGACGAGGAAGTTTGAGAAAAGACCAATGGGCCTTTTCCTTTGTTCTGAGGAGGAGGAGGAATAGTCAACAGACTACCCCCAGTGGATTGCACTGGAGCAACAGGGTGCTTGAGAAGAGGAGCAGAGTTTTTCCCCTTACTGTGAGAAGAAGGAAGATTAGCCAAAGGGCTGTCCCTCTTAGACTGCACTGGCACAGTTTGCGCAGGGGTTGAAGTGGCAGAAGATGCATTGGTAGGTTGCGCATGAGAAGCTTTGACAGATGGTCTTCTGGCCACAGACACTGTGGCTTGCACAGCAGGAGTCTTGACTTCAGAGTGCTTGAGTTGCTTTCTGGTTGCTGGAGTGGTGGACTGCGCAGGAAGAGTTGCAGCCAACTGCGCCAGGGGAAGAGGAGTCTTACACTTGACAGAGCAGCATAGGAAGTGGTTTGTGCACTGGCAAGGGGAGCAGCATACTGCGCATGGGCAGTAGTAGAGGCAGCAGACTGCGCAGCAGTTTGCGCAGAGGATTGTGCAGAGGACTTTGGAGTCCACACTGAACATACTTTGCCCTTGGCAGAAGTCGCAGTGCGACGAGTAGTCCCGGAGTTGATCATCGCCTCGTAGGCCGTCTGGTTGACCTTTACAACCAGCGTCTTCTGCGTCTTTTCGATAGACGCAACGTCACATTGAGTTGTCACTTACTCGTCGGAGGAGAAAGTCGTCCCCAGCAGAGTCGCCATTTTGTTTGCAAAAACAAAAGTGTTCTTTATTTCACAACTGTGTAAGAAGATTACAATAGAATTCTGGAAAAGTACAACTATAGGAATCCGATCTGAAGACGATCGCTTTATCCCTTGGACGATATGAACTTTGAAGACGGTAGCCTCTGAAGAATGCAGCAGCACTTTGGCAATAACTCCTGATCTCTGGCGATGACTTAAATGATCTCTGATCTGATCCGGGATCGCCTCATAATAAAATACTTGAAACTCTATTTATAGAGTTCTGGAAATAACTAATTTTTAGTTATTCTGGATTACGCAGGATGGATTACGCAGACATTGGACTGCGCAAGCAGCGAACTGCGCTGGCATACTCGATCGTGGACCAACTGTATGAGACGCGTGGCATTGTTTGATTGAAATGTGCTTGGTCGTGTACAGACGGTTGCCACGTGGTGAGCAATTGATGGCATATAGGCCACGTGTAAATGGTCAGTTATCTTGATGGAGTGCACCACATGAACTGTGCTGGCTTCAGACTGCGCTTGCGATTGAATTGTGCTGCAAGGAATTAGACAGACTGCGCTTCGATTGGGCTGGTAGCTTGTGCTGCATGTACAGCTGTCCTCGAGCGCTGTGCTGCACGATAAACGATCAGTTTCCTCGTTCTTCGGGCTGTCAGATGTCAGAAGATCTGATTTTCTGTCAGATAATGATGACGCGGCCACGTCAGCTAGCGCGCTTGGATGTGTGCGTAATTCAGCTTGCGCACTTGAATTGTTGCGCAATCTGTTTCCTGCGCAGTTCACTTGAAGGATGCACAATTTGATTTTCTTTACTTTTTTTATAGGCGAAACTTGATTTTTAGGACCTACAATGTGTTTCATGTATCTTAGTTATGTAGGTATGTATCAGACCCAAGCCATATCCTCGATCATTCTGAACTGGTTGTTGGTACCAACCTGTCTTACGAGGAACAGCCTGTGTCCATTTTGGACCGAATGAAGAAGATACTCAAGAACCGAACAATTAGCCTTGTCCGTGTTGCTTGGGAACATCACTCCTTAGGAGAGTCAACGTGGGAACGTGAGGAGGATATCCGATCACGGTACCCGTACCTATTTGACTCATAAGGTATATTCCTTTCCGTGTACCTTGATTGTCTTGATTCCTCATGCTTATCACCCTATGAGTAAAAATTACTTAATATCGTAGATTGATAATTATAGATATATTACTTGCTATTTGACATTGTAAAATAGTCGCTTGCTCAATTGCTTGTACTTAGATTAGTCTAGCTCTGATATTTCAGTCCTGCTTGGACCTGAAATTCTGAGGACGAAATTTTTCTAAGGAGGGTGGAGATGTCACTCCCCGTTCCCAGAATACGTATTTTTATACGTGTACTGCTTGAATGTATTTATTTAATATTTATCATGCATTTGTTCTGTATTTAAATTCTTCAATTTTGTACTTATTAATTTTTTTGTATTTTATTTTCTGCTTTTGCTTTAGCTCTTGGTTTAGTTTGTTCATTAGGTTCACCATGATAAGGAGTGGATGGCCTAGATCTTGTAGGAGGGAATGGGGGGTGGAGATTTACTTGGGCTTGATATTTATGCTTCTTTACTTTTCTCTCTCTTCATTACTCTCATTTACTTCTTCTTCAACCTCCATTACTCTCCCACCAACCTAGAGAGCTAGGCAAGTACAACTTGCTTCATGATGAATCTCTAATTTTGTTGTTCCATTGTCTTCCTCACGAGATTCTATGATACTTTAGTACTTAGCATTATTCGATTTCCATGGCTCATTTCATGTGGATCTAACTTTATTACATTTTCGGATTTATTGGGTTTTGATCTATTTAACCTTGTTATTTTCAAGTTTTGATGGTTCCATGTTGTAGAGAACTTCGTTTTACCCCATTTTGACCTATGGAAGTTAGCTTTGGGCTTGGAATGAAGGATTTAGAGAGCTTGGAAGTAATGGCTTCCATGGTCCTATTCTCGGAAATTGAAGAAAAAGACCAGTGCTTGACGCATGACTCTTTCATGCGGCAAGCCTCCTGGCCGCATGTTACCCTTAGCCGCATGGTCGGGTTAACTTGGTCGCATAAGCGCATGATCATCCCTGCCGCATAAGCTCATGTTTCTCAGCCGCATGAGACTCCTCTCCTCTCAGCCGCATAAGGTTTGTTATTCCCTGGCCGATGAGCCCTGTCATTTTCTTGCCGCATGGCTGAGATGAACCCGAGCCGCATAAGGATCAGTCCCCTTCGGCCGTATGGAAACCCTGGCCGCATGGCATTGAGCCGCATAGACCTAATCATCCTGAGCCGCATGAGACTCGATTCCTAGCCGCATGAGACCCGATTTCTTGGCCGCATGAGACCCGATTCCTGGCCGCATGAGACTTGATTTCCTGAGCCGCATGAGACCCGATTCCTGGCCGCATGAGACCCGATTTCTTGGCCGTATGAGACCCGATTCCTGGCCGCATGAGACTTGATTTCTGAGCCGCATGAGACCCGATTCCTGGCCGCATGAGACCCGATTCTTGGCCGTATGCGACTCGATTTTCTGGCCGCATGAGACTCGATTTCTGAGCCGCATGTGACTCGATTTCCCAGGCCGCATAGATGGAGCCTGACTTGCCCAGCCGCATAGATGGGTATTCATCTGCTGCCGTCCAT
The DNA here is from genome assembly GCA_029216955.1 of Iris pallida. Lineage (NCBI taxonomy): Eukaryota > Viridiplantae > Streptophyta > Magnoliopsida > Asparagales > Iridaceae > Iris > Iris pallida. The sequence goes on along the minus strand of JANAVB010020910.1, from coordinate 16,510 downwards.
AGTACCCTTTGGCTGTTCCTTGTCCTGAATTGATATTGATTGCCACCTTGACTAATAATTGATCATGCGTTCCTCGTTGGAACTAAGAGACTGGCTAGTCGTCTTATTGAATTGAATGAGACACGTTCATGTATAAACTATGAACCATTGTGATCGACTAGCCGATCCGGACATTGGCATATGGACACATGTTGACTTCCATTTTTCTGTAAAAGCAGCATGTACATCTTACAGTCAAGACATGATTATTCCGTGGCTAGGATTGATTGTTGCATTACGCTATGTAAGACCTATAACCTAGCCGCACTGGTATCGTTGTAGAGTTATGCATATTGTACCCTGTACGAGAGTACCCATTCAGAATGATCATGATCCACGACATGAGATTTCTATTAACATAGGACCTACTAAGCTAAATAAAATAACGATTGCATGGAGAGAATGGATTCCCGAGTTCTTATATGACATCCATCTTTGGGACGATTAGTTCCCCGACATGCTGGCTGGTTCCCACAGATACCGTAAATCTGCCACACGGGCAGAGAACGATATCTGCTTATATTATTTTTATATTGATGACGGGCGTCCCGCTGGGACTCGTCTAATTCATGATTGGCGTAATTGATTATTGGGTAAACTAGCCTTGCTTGTACATAGTAAGAACTGAGGAACCCCGTATTGCATAAATTACAGGGTAACTTGGAACTCATAGTAGCAAGCCGTAGTAGTTGCATGGCCGCTTAAATTGATTTGTTTGTGCACTGTATCTACTCTGTTAACTACTGAGGAGAGCAGAGCGTCAGGACGAGGGTCAACTTTTGTCCTTATTTGGTTGGGGAGTTGGGTTGAAGTGTCGTGATGTTGTGCGAACCACAGTAGCAAGCAGAGACCTTTTTATCATATTTTTACTCTTATCACTGGTTCTAATTTCTCATATCGTGCTTCCTTACGGTACTTGCTATTAGTGGTCTAACCTCTATGGTTTTGTATGGCCAAATTTAGAGCCAGTTCCCGAGGACTCAGCTTACTTCCGCCTCCAAGATGGTCAATACTAGAGTAATGATCGCAGGAGGACACGAGTGGGTCCCTTGCTTCCCTGCTCATTTACTACTTTATTTACTTATTGTCGTTTGGCACCGACATGTTAGTCGGACTGTCTTGTACTTTCCTTTACATAATTGTAACTAAGTCAGACTACAGCTGATAACAATTGTGTAAACCTTGCTATATCATCTGGCTATGTTTTGTACAGCCAGATCTCAAGAACATTTGACTGAGCGTTTGGGACGCCTTACTGCTTTATCTTACATGTTCTCTATTATTGCTTCTTGTTTGAATGATTGAGACAATAGATGTTGAGTGACCATAGTGAGACTTTTATGTAGTATGCACCCCTCGTTTTAGACAGCATTGATCGTATTATACGGTATTCATCTACCCGTAATACGTAGCTGGCTGAGTCATTCTTCCGCTCTCCGGTATTCTGGTTCTGGGGCGTGACACCTTCAGAATCTGAGGATTGTAAAAAACTGGAAGAAAATTCTTCTTCCATATCTTCATTAAGCATGTAGGACGTATCGTATCCCAAACCATGACGGGTTCGTTGATAAAACGGATCACCACATAATGGTAATCGTCTACCTTTTCCCTGATTGAGACCTAACATGGTTTTCAAATCATATCCCATGTTCTGAATAATCTTAAGAGATTGTTGACTATATCTGTCAATTCTAATTTTTTCCCTTATCCTTCTCTTCGAGAATATCTGTCTGGATAACAAGAATATTTCTAACCAAATCAAACACAATTTGACGCTTGTTTTTCTTATTAGACGGGACCACAAAATAAGATTCTTCGTGGCGTCTATAAGTTACACAAGCATGTGACAATGAGGTTACAGGTAGAAGATAAGAAGAAGATGTTAGGAACTTCTGAGCATAGGGTCCAATATCGACATGAGGAGGAAATTTTTTTTACTTATGATTAATATATAAGGTTTCCTCTCTATTCATGTCAGTTTTATGTTGATGACTTTGATTATCAGCAGATAAAGTCATTCTTTCAATAAATTTGACAGCCATATACTCCAAAAGGAAATCTTCATTAATATGAGAAAGTACAGAATGATCAATATTTACATCATTAATAAATTGATTACTACACTTTAGAATAATCATTAACGGACCAGCATCCGTCTTCGGCGTAGACTTTCCAAGGTTGATGACCAGTGGTTCTGGATCAATTGTACGAGAAGTACGTCCTTTAACCTTGATCATGAGAGGTTGAACTTGGCCCTTGACTGGAATTCTTACAGATTCCTCAGACGAAGCTCGAGTTTCCTTTAACCTTAATCATCAAAGGTTCGTCATTGACAGGTTGGGGTTGAATTCGACCTTTGACCTTAATCTTCAAAGGTTGATCTTCCGAAGGCGATTGATCCTCTGAAGGCGATTGATCTTCTGGAGGTGATCGATCTTCGGCCATATTCGATATCTCTTTCACATGCTCCTGTGTATAGAGTATCGAATCGGAGAAGTAGGCTTCAACACCCTTGAAAGGATTGAGATCTGCAAATTCAGTCTTCACAGTTCCCTGAGAATCCACATATTTGAAGCACTGATGGAGAGTGAAGGAACAATATTGTGCTCATGTATCCATGGTCTTCCAAGGAGGATATTATAAGATACGTCTGAGTTGATAACATAGAAAGTAGCCATAGTTCGAAGATCACCTATTTGAATCTTCAGACGAATCTTTTCCAATGGTTTACTCCTTCCAGAGTTGAAACCAACAATTGTCGTACTAGTGTAAATCAACTCACTAGTAGGAATCCTCAATGGTCGTATCATGCTTTGAAGAATAATACTTAGGAAGACCCAGGATCAATGTAAATCATGTCAATTTCAGTAGAGTCAATATATCCTGTGTAACACAGAGGCCTGTCATGTCTTATGCTTCAACAGCATATCTTCTTGTGTGAAGGTAATATTAGGAATTGATTCCATCACACTATGACATTGAGGACACGACACTGGTATATTGTCAGGACTTTTGAGTTGAGCTAAGCAAGAATGCCTGTAACAAAGCTTCACTCAAAGTTTCTCGAGTTTCTTTAGAAAGTCTAAGTAACTCAAAGATAGAGAGTCTAGCCGAAGTATTGGCTAACTGGGCTAGAATGTCAAATTTATAGGGTTTTATTACCCCTTGATTTGAAGCGGACTTCAGCGGGACGTCAAAATGTACTGCCTTCTGTTTTTCTTTTTCAACCACTGGGGGTTTAGAAGGCCTGGCCTCAACAGGAGCAGAAGATGATTGAGTTGGTAGTGTTTCAGTAACGTCCTCCGCTTCTTTAGAAGTTCCCTCATAATCCTTGTGGTATTCCTTTCCGGATCTTGTTCCAGCAAAGGTTTCTTCTTCAGACTCAGGAGAATGAAGTACCATATTACAGGATTTAGTCTTCTTTCCCTTAGTCTTCTTCTTGTGAGGATTTTTATGAGGGACTTCAAATCCCAATCCAACGGTAGATTTTTGACCTTGAGTTTGTAAAGAAACTCGCATTCCTTTACCATAGTTCAAGCCTTCCGCTTTTTGAAAGTCATAGCCCATCTTTTTTATGAGATAGACTGATTGTTGACTGTACATGTGAGTGGGTAGCGGACTTTCAACTGATGATCCAACAGAGAAAGAAGGAACAAGACCTCTGTAGTCACAAGATTAGGGACCTTCGCGATGGGAGGTAAAATCTTTACAGGAGCTTTCTCATAGGCAGCAAAAACTTGTTGTGCCCTGTATAAAGGGACACTATTCATTGCTAACCATTGCCAATGAGTAAGTTTGAGTTTGGTAGGAGGAGCCAAACTTGGAGGGCATATATTCAAACCCCTTAGTCTATCCTCTAAAGGAATAGCGTCCCAAAGATGATCCAAATCATCATAATCTAAGGTAATAACATGAGAAATTATATTGCAGGTTTTGACTTTTTGACCTTTCTTGGATTTGAAGTTTTACTTTCATCCTTCATTTTAGGTACTAAGTCAGGGTGTACCCACATGATTTTACCATTTTTTAATGTGAGGGGCAATAATCCTTCACTTTGCTCTCTAGCTGGCGGGAGATTCATAATCTTCATTATCGCCTTTGGAATTGGGACAATCCCATCTGGAACTTGCTGTGGAGGAAAACCTCCAAATTGAAGAAAAATCATATTAGTTGTGACTGTTTGCTCATCATTGGTTAAAGCGATGGCATTAGCATTTATCAACTCTTGGATCTTCTTCTTTAAAATATAGCAAGCCTTGGTAGGATGATTTATGTATCTATGATAGATACAATACTTGGGATTATCAGTTAGATTTACCTCATTAGGTCATTTTGGCTCTGGAATCTGGAGTTTACCACTCTTCACGAGACATTGGAATATCCCTGGAATATCACTGTCATCAAAAGAGTACTCTTCTTTTGGTTTGGAAGACTCCGAATTATTTAGCATCATTTTGGATTTTGAAAGGTTCACCACTAGGGTTTTCTTCCCTTTCCCATTGCGATTGCCAGAATTGCTACCTGAAGAGGTTTTCTTTCCTTTGTCTTATGAGGCAAAGATTATCCCATGTTCAGGAGCCAATCTACCATTGGTCTCGGCTGAAACTGCTGCTATAATAAATGAGGCCCAATCTGTGAATTGAGAGCCTGTAAAGACAGCAATGGTTGGTCGTAGATTCATTTTGCATGTATCAATTAATGCTGAATCTGGCATACCAGGAGGCATTTTCAAAGCGGCATGTCGGAAATGTTCAATAAACGTCCGAGTATCCTCTTCTCTTTCTGTTTAATCTCTATTAAGGAGGACATATTCATTTCCATGCCTCCTTCATAGAAACGAGAGAGAAATATTGCTTTGAATTCGTCAAAAGATGATATGCAATTATCGGACAGACTGCGATACCAGTCGTACGCAGTACCCATCAAACACCCAATGAAGACTCGGGTGAGGAGAGCATCATTCTTTTGCAGATGCACAGTTATAATATCAAAATAATTGATATATTGACTAGGAGGCATTTCCATCAAATAATACCATAGATTGTGGCTTGAATTTTGGAGGAAAGGGTACATCATTCCAGTGGGGAGGACAAGGTTGCTTGATCTCTAACCTCTGGAGCTGATCTTTGTGCTTAAGAACCTCAAACTGGGCTTTTAACTCACGCACTGCTTGAATAGCTTCACTAGTTTGAGGAAGCACATTTGACTGAATAGTGGCTGGATGTACCATAACCCCCACCGGAGGTGGTACATCTTCTGGAATGAGAGGATCTGGAGATGCGGAGTTTTGATTGATAGCAGGCTCTTGACTAAGGTTATTCAAAGGTATGTCAACCCCTTGACTATCTTGAGTTTGCGCTGCTACTTGCACCGGTGTTACCACTGCCGGCTGAATAGTTTGCTGAGTCATTATTATTTGATGCATTTTTACATCATGACAAGCATGTCCTTCAGTGATTGTTCCACTGCCGAGAGACGCTGCTCTGTATTAGAAGTAGACATCTCTGGTTCTTCTCCGATAACACAAGATTCAACCTCCCTTGAACATACAGAGGGATTGGTGTAGAGGTATGAATCAACGCTATCAGTTTCTGACTCCAATGACTGGGTACCCCCAGCCTCTGAATTTGAAGATTGTAACGATCTTTGACTTCTTGACCAAGTATGTTGATATACTCCTTCAAAAGTGTCAAGGATTCGATTGAATTGTTGTTGACTTGGAGTCCGGGACGAATTGCGTCTTGGACGTCGTCCTCTGTTGATATGAGATGCCATATTGACTTATGCATAGGACAACTCATGTTCTTGATCAATTTGTTGCTGAGGTACATTGTAGCTTAATCGGTCGAAAACTGACCGTTTAGAAGCAGAACAACAACATTTGATTACAATCTGGTGACACTCACAATGATGATTTTCTTGGGGGAGTATCACAGGAGATTTTCTGTCTTTACGCTTTTGTACAAGCAACTCGCGTAAATCAGAAGGAGTGGAAGGTGTCATATTCTTTATTACTTTTGGGACAGAGAAACGTTTAGTCCCTTGCGTAAAAAGAAGATTACTAGCTTCATTAGCAGAAGAAAAATGTGTATTTTTACGCATTTGGAGTTGTGTGCGTAAATTTTGAGTTGATTTTTGTGCACTGCGAACTCCATTAGCATTGCGCGTAATTCTAAGATTAGGCATTTTGCGTAAAACAGCACTAGAAGATTGTTGGCGTAAAACAGAAGTTTTGCCGAAATTTGTTGTCTTTTTAGACAAATCAAAGGAATTGTTTGCCATAAGAGACTTGTTTTTACGCTGTACGCGTGTAGGCAAGTTCACTTTAGATGCAAAAGCACCACCATGAACCTTATCTACCATGTCACCGACAGAAGATTTGCCTTTACGCGTATAGCGCAAAACAGAAGCATCTACCACGTCACAGACGAGAGATTTGCCTTTACGCGCAGAGCGCAAGACAGAAGCATCTGCCACGTCACAGACGGGAGATTTGCCTTTACGCAAGACAGAAGCATCTGCCACGTCACAGACGGGAGATTTGCCTTTACGCGCAAAGCGCAAGACAGAAGCATCTGCCACGTCACAGACGGGAGACTGAATTTTACGCGCAAGGCGCAACACTGAAGTAGGAATTGCCTCGTCACAGACGGGAGCCCCAACGACAGGAGTGGGAAGAATTCCCTTGCCTTTAGAGACAATGGAGAGATTAGAGGATGCTTTAGATTTAGGAGTCCAAACTTTGCGCACCTTTCGTGATTTCTGCACATTCGAGTAGCGAGCACTACCCCCAGTGCGGAGCATTTCTTCGTAAGCAGTCTGGTCGAATTGAACAACCAGAGTCTTCTTCGTCGATCCGATCGACACGTCATCGTATTGAGCAATTGCTTTCTCGTATCTATATATATATATAATATATATAATATATATATATATATTATTATATATATATAATAATTATATATATTGAGCAATTGCTTTCTCGTCTATATATATCGTCTATATATATTATATATATATATATATATATATATATATATATATATATATATATATATATATATCTATATATATATAAAGTTTTTTTTTTGAGTGGGGTCATATGACCCGTTTGTCCTATTCTAGCTCCGCTCATGCTTCTTGGGCGGACCCAAAGCGGGCTGGGCTAGGTTCCAGTCTACTTCAATATATAATTTTGTGGTTTTTCTGTGAGTCTATACATAGTCCACTCTAGCCTATTCCAGTCGATACCAGCTCAGATTTCTGGTTTCGCGACTCTCTAATAAGTTATGCCTCACTTCAACTATAATTTCATCATGCAACTCATATCTCCCAGCTCAGGTTTCTGGTTCCGCGACTCTCTTTAATAAGTTATGCCTCCAACTATAATTTCTTCATGCAACTCATATCACCGTAAAATTTTTTTAATACCAATTCAACTAATATAACTTCATCATGCAACTCATAGATGGATTATGGACCGGATACATTTATCCTTTATTTCATTTAACCTTTGTTTCTAGTACCTGAATGTTATCCACACCCTGGCGTTCAATGAATGCGGAGGACGTGACCGAATTATCGTAGTTCTCGTCATTTAGCATCAACCCGTGGCGGGGTGAGCGACTACCTGTTTGACAGTTTATCTTTAGGGGAAATTTATGAAATGCCCAAAAAAACGAAAAAGTTTTATGAAAAATCCACCGCGCAATAATATTTCATCGCGTGCCCTGAATTAGGAAAAATATATATAAAGAAGGTTCTGAATGACCGTTTTCCCTTCCTTCTAATTTATTAAAAACACCACGAAACTACTCTTAAAAAATGTTTCGATACTTCATCTTCTACCATACGCTGCTCACTTTCGAATCTAGGTTTTCTCCTCAAAAATCTTCAAAAACTCGTCGAAAAATTTCGGAAAGACCGAGACAAACGGCAAAAGTGCTAAAACGGAGGTCCAAACATCATTTTTTGCGATTCTAAAATTTCGAAAGGCCGTCTAACGAAGATACTGTTAATCTCAGGCTCCTCGAAGATACGCTCATTTGCGACAAACCCGGCCTCGTTTTGACCTCCCAGGCAAAAGTTATGACCCTCCAAAGTTTCAACTGACCATAAAATGCAGGAGAATGGCCATTCTCTGTGTTAAAACACGAAAAATGTTAATTTCGCATGAGGGTGGTCATTCTCCGTGTTAGTAACACGAAGAATAGCATTCTCCGTCTTAATTTACACGGAGAATGGCCATTCTCTGTGTTAGTAACACGGAGAATGACATTCTCTGTCTTAAATTACACGAAGAATGGCCATTCTCTGTGCTTACACGGAGAATGGCCATTCTCGGTCTTAATTTACACGAAGAATGACCATTCTCCGTGTAATTTAGCACGGAGAATGGTCACTCCAGTGTTAAAACGCAGGAGAATGGCCATTCTCCGTGTTAGAAACACGGAGAATGCCATTCTCCGTATTAAATAAAACGGAGAATGGTCATTATCCGTGTAATTTAGCACGAAGAATGATTATTCCAGTGTTAAAACGTAGCTTCGTGTTAAATAAAACGGAGAATGGCCATTCTTCATGTAATTTAGCACGAAGAATGGTCATTCCAGTGTTAAAACGCAGGAGAATGGCCATTCTCCGTGTTAGAATGTCATTCTCCGTGTTAAATAAAACGGAGAATGACATTTTCCGTGTTAATTTACACGGAGAATGACATTCTCCGTGTTAATTTACACGGAAAATGGTTTCCAGTATTGAAACGTAGGAGAATGACCATTCTCCGTGTAATTTAGTACGGAGAATGGCCTTCTCCGTTCTAAATTACACGGAGAATGGCCATTCTCCGTGCTAAATTACACGAAGAATGGCCATTCTCCGTGTTAAATAACACGAAGAATGCTCATTCAAATGTTAAAACACAGGAGAATGGCCATTCTCCGTGTTAGAAACACGAAGAATGCCATTCTCCGTGTTAGTAACACGGAGAATGGCATTCAACACGGAGAATGGCATTCTCCGTGTTAATTTACACGGAGAATGGCATTCTCCGTGTTAATTTACACGGAGAATGGCATTCTCTTTGTTAAAATGCAGGAGAATGACTGTTCATGTTATAGCGATGTAGAACAGTTGACAGAAACTTAATTTTTATTTTTTTGTTTTGTGGAAAGAAATTTGACATGAATAAAGATTCAAGAGTTTTCGTCTTCTTTCAAAACGATGATAACTCTTATGGAAAAAAAGAAGAAGATCTTCTCTCCATAATTGACCTAATTGTTGGAAAAGAAGAAAAAGAATAAGAAGATGAGCGATGATCGGAGTTCGACTGAAAAAAAACCACGGTGAACTACGAACGATCTTTGCGATCTCTACTGAAGATGAGAGCAATGGAATTCAGATCTCTCGTGAAGAAGAAGAAGAAGAAGAAGAAGACGAGAATCGCAATCCAAATCTGAGTTTGTGCGGGGGGTAGTTATGGTATTTTTTGTAAATATAGAGCATCTAAAGGAAATCTTGGAATACTTAACGTGGAAATATAATTCTGGACATTTCATAAAATCCATCCTGCGGTTGGATTTTTCATAAAAACCAACCCCGATAGTTCGCGTTCGGCATGGACCAAGCTCGGTTTGAAGCTCGTTCATGGTCATATCAAAATACCGAGTTCGATCGATTTTTTTTGGTTCGAAGTGGTGTTCGAACCGAGTTCGACCATAGGTTGTTCAACTCGGTTATGTTCGTGAATGGGCTCGAACTCGGCTCGATTTCTCGTATTAGGACTTTTTCAAGTATATAATTTTCTTTTTATGGATATGTATAAATTCAACCCTATGTGCGTTATTCGGACATCGTAAAAGAAAAAAGAAGAAGAATATAGTTTTAATCAATAATTTTGAACGTCATATTTGTGAGATGGAGTCAAGCTTCTAAGATTGCACATGTTGAGTCAGGGGTGAGCATTATTCGATTTTGGACCGAAAATCGAACCGAACCGAAACGAACTAAATAAGGGATTAGGTTCGGGTAAAAAAAATCGGTTCAGTTTCGGTTTTCAAAATACAAAAATTCTTATTCGGTTTCGGTTTGAGTTTCGGTTTCGTTTTAAAACCAAAAATTGAGTAAAAATTATACAATTATGTAAATATTTTCAATTAAAAAATGTTTATATTTTGAAAACAATAATTTCATGTATGTGTTTTGAATTTTAATTTTGATAATTTAACAAATGTGCGTGTAAAAATTATAATTTTTAATATAATTAACCATGATCCCAATTTTGGATTCGATCCATTAACCCAACCGAACAAACCGAATAAACCCAATTTGTTATTCGGTTCGATTTCGATTTTGAATTTTTAAAATTTTGGTTCATTTTGACTAATTCGGTTCGGTTGAAACCGAATAAACTGAACGCTCACCCCTATGTTGAGTGGAGAGAGAAGCTTCTAGATTGCACATGTTGTTGCACGTACGAAAAAAGTATATTAAAAAGTTAAATATAAATTATTATAAAAAATAACCATTTCTAAGATTTGAACTCAAACAACAAAAAAAAACTCCCATCTTAATCGGAAAAGCTAAATTGCCCGCAAGCGGACTGGCTCGCCTGTCGCGTGTCCGCACCCCATTGGCCCCCCTGTATTCACTAGTTCTATGCCAGTTGACCTGCCAAAAGGATGAAAACACATGACGGACGGACTGACCCGCAGGGGACAATGTAGCTGTTCTCCACCTTAATAACTTGAATTAAAATTATTCAAGTATAATAAAATATTTGATAATTAAATACTAATTAAATATTTTAATAATTAATAGAATAAAATATTTATTTATTATTTTTAATTTATTTAAATAGTTGACGATATATACGACTTAGATTACTCTCCTTTTTTTAGCAGTGAATCGTTTCCAAGTAGCGTAGAAGATATATGTTGAGCGCACGCCATATGAAAGCCTCTCTTACATCTTAATCCCTCATGGGTGCACTTAAGGAACTCCCTTGGCCCTATAGCCTCTCTTCCTCCCTTGACAAATTAAATCTCTCTTCCACGTCTCTTCGTTTCCATGTATTGTTGGAATTATCAACTCCATTTATTGTTCATAAGGATGAAAAGGAAAGAGAAGGGACTTTAGTCCACATCGGAAAGAGAGAAAGGTTCGAAGGTGCTTAAATAGGTATGTGCACTCATGAGGAGTGTGCAACAACCAAAGGGTTGCTAGTGGGTGACCATTGGTTGTTGTTTTATCTTCTTCATGAAAATGTAGCCGGTGTTGCACCGGCAACACCGGCTCCGGCTCCGGCTCGGCCACGGGCTCGGGTGTAGAGGCGATAGTGGCACATTGTAGATGCACTTGTGGCTCAGATAGACGAAGGGGTGACTCGCCCGAGAATTTCTATTTTTGCAGCCCACTGTTAGCCCATTTTGTGGCTCAGATAGACGAAGGGGTGAATGAACCTGCGAACAGGTGAATGAATGTTGTTTCGGAAGGGTCGCGACTTCACGAAACAACACAAATCCATCTATATATACTACAGATCTCTGAGTCTAAAACACACAGAATCTCAGTATTCATTCTCTCTTTCTTTTCTCTTCCAAAGTTTTCCAGAAAGGTGTTCTTCCCTACGCCAGTGTCTCACAACGTCTGGTGAACCTCTGGCAGAAGGCTGTCTTATCCTGGGTGTTCTGGCGTGCTGACTCCAAGACGTTACTAGAGTGCCAGAAACACTTTAAAGAAAGTGCTGCTAAATGCACGATTCAAGCCTCGACGACATTTTCAACTTCACAGAACTCAGAAGTGAAGTACTAGCAATTTCTAACAATCTTAAAGTGTTACAATTAATAGCGTCCGAGGCTGCAATTTCGAGCATCAAAGTCATGAATCAGGATCTAGTAAAACTGGATCGCTTCGACGGGACGAACTTCACACGCTGGCAGGACAAGATGATCTTCCTCCTGACGGCGCTGAAGATCTACTACGTCCTCGACCCAGATCTGCCACCTGTTTCAGAACCCACTCCAGCAGATTCTGATGCAGTCAAGGCAGAACGCAAAAAGCACAAAGTGGACGAACTGCTGTGTCGCGGTCACATTTGAACACCTGTCGGACAGACTCTACGACCTCTATACAGAAAATCCTTCGGCGATTGACATCTGGAAGGCTCTGGATTTCAAATTCAGAGCAGAAGAAGAAGGTACAAAGAAATTCTTATATCAAAGTATTTTGATTTCAAAATGATTGATGCAAAGCCTATACTCGCCCAAGTACACGAACTACAAGTTCTAGTCAATAAACTCAGGGCAGTAAAGATAGAACTTCCGGAACCATTCCAAGTTGGTGCTATAATTACTAAATTGCCAGCATCTTGGAATAGTTATCGGAAGAAACTACTTCACAACTCTGAGGATTTCTCACTGGAACAGATTCAAAAACACCTTCGAATCAAAGAGGAATCGAAGAAAAGACAGAAATCCGAGAAGAACGGAGTTTCTAAAACTAACGCGGTGAGCGCGAAAGGCTAGAGGCCTGCAGGAAAGACGAACTTTCTCGGTCCTAAGAAGGACCAACAAAAGTTCAAGAACTCCAGCACCGCCAAAGGACCCAAGACCGATTGTTTTATATGTGGCAAAGCAGGACATTATGCCAGAGACTGTCGGGTTCGAAAGACCCAAAACAGCAAGGTAAATCTCACTGAGACAAATGACATAATTGCTACGGTGAGCAAACTCATGACGGTTAAAGGGAAGGCTCCAGGATGGTGGTACGATACTTGTGCTACCGTTCATGTTTCATATGACAAAGCAGCATTCAAGACCTATTCTGAAGTCAATGATGGACAAGAAGTTCAGATGGAAAATGAAGGACACTCAACGGTCGTGGGAACAGGTGATGTGGAAATCCAATTCACTTCCGTGAAGAAAGTAACTCTGACTAACGTACTTCACGTCCCGGATATGAGTAGGAACCTCGTCAATGGAGTCTTGTTGGGTAAACCAGGAATAAAATCTGTCTTTTAGTCGGGCAAATTAATTTTGACCCGTAATGGTGTCTGTTGGAAAGGGATATACCGATGAGGGTATAATCAAACTTTGTATCATTGAAAATAATATCAATAAAGTTTCTACTTCTGCTTACATGATTGAGTCCTCTACTTTATGGCATATAGCATATAGGTATTAGCACTATGAAAAATTAATTAAATCTAGTAATTTCATACAATTCTGAAGACTTAGATAAGTGTGAAATTTGTGCAAAATCCAAAATAATTAAAAACCTTTTCACAGTGTAGAGCGTAATACCAAACTAGATTTAGTTCACTCTGATTTATGTGAATTTAATGGCACATTATCTCGAGGAGGTAATAAATACTTTATTACCTTCATTGATGATTGCTCTAGATTTACATAATTATTATTAAAGCATAAAAATGAAGCCTTTAATGCTTTTAAAATATAAATCAGAGGTTGAAATCAACTTGGTAGAAACATTAAAATACTTAGAAGTGAGAGGTGGTGAATACTTTTCTTTTGAATTTAATACCTTCTGTGAAGGGAACGGTATTATTCAAGAATTTTCTGCACCACGGACACACACAGAACGGAATAGCCGAAAGAAAAAATAGAACATATCAAGAAATGATAAATGCAATGCTAATGCATTGTGAATTATCATTTAGTTTGTGGAGAGAAGCTTTACTTACTGAATGTCATATAATGAACCGAATTCCTTTGAAGAAAACTGGTATTTCACCATATGAGATATGGAAAGGCCGTAAGCCTAATATCAGTTATTTTAGAGTGTAGGGGTGCATAGCTTATTACAAAAACACGAATCCTAAAAGGACCAAATTAGGTCCTCGTGGAATCAAAAGTGCTTTTGTAGGTTATGCTGCCAATAGTAAGGCATATAGACTTTTAAACTTAGAGTCTAACATTATTGTCGAATCCAGAGTATGGAATTTTTCGAGAACCTTATACTAAGAATATGGATTCTGAGATTCCTGCTAATGAAGAGTCTCGTGAGGAGAGATCTTCACGGTTAGTTGAAAAATGACCCGAGCTTCGGATCAACAAGAGAGTTCGAAAGGCTAAGGATCTAGGATCTACAAAATAGATTCTCAACTAATTTCTTTTTACTTAGTAGAAGGAAATACAGAGAAATTTATTCGAAAGATTCCTATCATTCTTCAGGTGGAAGATGATCCTAAAACTTTTAAGGAAGCAATAGCTTCGCGGGACTCATCTTTTGGCAAGATGCTATCCAAGATGAGATGGATTCGATAATATCTAACCACACTTGGAAAATTGTCGATCTGTCCAAAGGGTCAAGACCTATTGGATGTAAGTGGGTGTTCAGGAGAAAGTATCAGAGTGATGGTACTTAAACACCTACAAGGCTAGACTAGTAGCCAAAGGATTTCGACAAAGAGAAGGAATTGATTATTTTGACACATATGCACCAGTAGCAAGAACGACTACAATTAGAATATTGTTTGTGTTAGCTTCATTGCATCATCTTAATGTTCATCAGATGGATGTCAAAACGGCATTTTAAATGGAGATCTCGATGATAAGATTTACATGGAGCAACCGGAAGGGTTCGTGCTCCCAGGAAATGACAAAAGGTATGCAAACTTGTTAAATCCTTGTACGGATTAAAACAAGCACCAAAGCAGTGGCATCAGAAATTTGACTCAGTCATAATTTCTAATGGCTTTGTTCACAATGTTTGTGATAAGTGTTTATACACTAAAGTAATAAAAATATCATGATATTCTTTGTCTCTACGTTGATGTTGATCATAGCAACGAGATGAATGGAATTACAGAAAAGAAGAGGTTTCTAACTTCCACATTCAAGATGAAAAATCTTAGAATAGTTGACACTATTTTGGAGATCAAAGTAATACAAAACAGTGGGGGTTTTGAACTTACGCAGTCGCACTATGTTGAGAAAGTGCTAGACAAGTTCAAACACCTAAAGTTCAAAGAAGTGAACACTCCTTTTGATCCAAGTGTTAAACTAGAAAAAATTCTGGAAGAGTCGTCGCTCAATTAGAATACGCAAGTGCTATTGGATGTCTTATGTTGATGCAATGTACAAGACCTGATATAGCATTTGCAGTTAGTAAAATGAGTAGATTTACTAGCAACCCTAATAATGAGCATGGAGGGCTATCGAAAGAATTTTGGTTATCTTTTGAAAACCAAGAATCTTGGATTACAGTATGATAGATTTCCTGCCATATTAGAAGGATATACCGACGCTAGTTGGATATCAAGTGTCGGGAATAACAAATCTACGACATGCTGGGTATTACGCTTGCCGAAGGGGAAATTTCTTGGAAGAGAAAGAAACAACGTGCATTACCCATTCGACCATGGAGTCAGAGTTTGTGGCTCTAGCTTCTGCAGGACAAGAAGCTGAGTGGTTGAAGGATCTTCTATTAGAAGTTCCGCTGGCTAAGGACAATGTATCAAAAGTCAATAATTGCGATAGTCAAGCTACTCTAGCAAGAGCCTACACGAAGTGTATAATGGAAAGTCTACATATAAGTCTAAGGCATACCTACGTAAGGAAATTGATCAAAGATGAAATATTTCTCTTACGTATGTGTACCAGCTATAATTTAGTTGATCACTTTACTAAACCACTAGCTAGGGATTTAGTAAAATCTACCTCAAGAGGTATGGAATTGAAACACCTTGAGTAAGAGTTCCAACAACAGTGGCAACCCAATCTAAGTTAAGAAAACCTTAACCTTAGTTTAATGGGTAACAACAAACTGTTGATTTGGATGTATACGACATGATAATATCGACTGTTGCAATTTGAGGGTTGAGTTATAAAACTCTTAAAAGTTCAGTAATGTTGACATGTATC
The DNA here is from genome assembly GCA_029216955.1 of Iris pallida. Taxonomy (NCBI): domain Eukaryota; kingdom Viridiplantae; phylum Streptophyta; class Magnoliopsida; order Asparagales; family Iridaceae; genus Iris; species Iris pallida. The sequence continues at coordinate 587 of JANAVB010020910.1, read as the reverse complement.
TGTAAAGCAACAAAGATACTGAAAGAACTTCACCTATGTGAATTTAGAGATGGCACCGTCTTAGTAAGATCTGGAGTTTATCTTATAAATAAAAAATAAATAAAAAATTCACGAGACAGGATCAGCACATGGCCATTAATAGTGCTAAGCGAGAGATGTAGGCGAAGAACTACAAAAGAATGTGTGTAAAGTAACACTGATTTTATCACAAGGAATAACTGGTTCAAAGCCCAGCTACCAGAGATTCGATAAATCTTGTGTGCATCTATTAAGGTTACGTTCAAATCGAAAGTACTAACTGTATTAACATTCTTTAAGTAATGTATTCTGGAATTCCTTTCCATCATTTATGGAACAAGTGGGGATTGTTGGAATTATTAATCCCATTTGTTGTTCATAAGGATGAAAAGGAAGAGAAGGGACTTTAGTCCCACATCGGAAAGAAAGAAAGGTTCGAGGGTGCTTAAATAGGTATGCACTCATGAGGAGTGTGCAACAACCAAAGGGTTGCTAGGGTGACATTGGTGTGTGTTATCTTCTTCATGAAAATAGCCGTGTTGCCACCGGCAACACCGTCTCGGCTCCGG